>SGPM01000071.1:32976-95041 GCA_004802725.1 Antrodiella citrinella
GCNGCATAACAAGTNNGCGCTTGCATGCGGCTGGGGCGGGTTTCGCGGCATTGACCGTCTTTCAATTTCAACGATCGACGATCGTCACAGAGACACCTCATCCTGGATGAGACAATACGTGTGTAGCGATGCCAGAGTCGTACAGCACACAACGAATGCAATATGTAGTTTCGAGCTCTATATGCCCGAGTGCTTGCCGCGCGGAGCAGTGAGCACAGCGTGNATTTTGTGTCATTGCTATCGCTGTGAGTCGACACGGCCATTCCGGACAGGTNGAATGATTAGGTAGAGACAATGTGATACAAGGCTACATCGTAGTACTACAGTGAGGGATTCAGAACGTTTCCCAGAAGACATCCGGCAANACCTCTCGCATCACCTTCCAGTGATGCAGAGCATCTTTCTGCTGCCACTCGACAAGGGGGTTGTGCATGTCTGTCAGAATAAATTTTTCGCGATCGCTGTCCTTGACNTCGCCAGCTATCCTGTGCAGGTCAACTTCTCGCTCGGGCAGGGTCAGGAGGACACGCTCCCGCAAGAACGAGTTCAAGAAATCGCTCTCCTCCGGGGCGCGGAACTGGATCGGGTCCGAAGTCGGNGTACAGAAGAACACCTGAAAGACCACAGCGGTGAGAATCGTTCTCGTATAAGGAAACAACTTTGATCATACCCAGTTGACGAAATCGCTGGCGAGTTGCTCTTCAGACAAGGTTTCCAAGGANTCGTGGAACGCACGGCATTGCCCGAAGGCCTTGTCCAAGGTGAGAACAATGGCACGAGAAGACTCGGAGGCCAGTTTTCCGGCAAAGTTCTAGGATATTCATAAGCACGAGCATCCAGCGAGAAACAGTGCCACTACTCACCACCGCCACAACGCCGGTTGGACGCATAATAGCCTTCAAGTCCTCCCAGAACGCGAGAGTGAACATATGGCCCGGAACTCCGCCTCCCGAAAAGCAGTCATGGATGACAACATCGAATAGCTCTTCACTATCATCTACGGCAACGTTGGTCTTGCGGAGATCGTCCAATTCTGCGCGCTTTTGATGAACCCATCCCCGTGCATCTTGCAAGAAAAGCTTTCCAGGTTCAGGTGCTGCCAGTCCGAAGTACTTCTGCGCGGCCTCATGCACAGCAGGATCCAGCTCAACAACAGTGGTTGACATGCCATGATGGATGAATGCAGATGCGGCGATTCCAGTCCCGAGTCCACTACAGGGGGTAAAATTCTTTTCAACAGGTGGTTCGACACAGAGGGTGAGTGACATACATTGTCAGAGCTGTTTTTGGGGGGTTAACATTTTGATTCTGCACTACAAGCCTTGCTGCCTCTTGCATCACGAAGGTCGAATAGATAGAGTCGCCAAGAGGCGTCCCACTTTCGTCCAAGGACACATATCCAGTAACTCCATCTCTCGAGACGCTCCTTCCACCAGTCCAAACACCGCCGAGCAAGGAATGACCCGCTCGGAGGTATCGCAAGGAATGAGGATAGGTTGTATTTTCTGCTTCTGCGGCAGTCCGAGGGGGTAGAATATCTCCCACGAGCACTATACCGGAGTAAGGCGAACGTACAGATGAGAGAACACGTAAGGGAGCAGTGGGATGTTCCCAAGGCTGGCTAAGCGGTTTGACCAATGTGGGCGGAAGGCCGAAATTGATTAGAAGGGGGATGGAGGGGAGAATCATAATGCGCCATGAGTTGTTACTCGAGGACGACTTAGAACGCGCCTGTGGTGGAGGAGCAGACGGGGTCTGGACAGCTTTCTCAGATGGCGCCGATTTTCCTTTCTTCTTGGACTTAGACGTGCCTGGTGGGGCGGGAGGCTCCGGTATGTCTACCTGGGGGGCAGAAGGGGCTTGGACAGCGTTGGGTATCAAGAATGGAGATAACACCCATGCAGTGACGGCGAAACTTCCCAGGTATTGAAGCTATTGTCTCGTATCAACATTCAAGAAGAACAATTTGTAAGGATCAACTACTTACGAGACTATTTTCATCAATCCTGTTGATATAGGGGACGAGTGGCCATAGCTCCTGTAACGACATGATTGCCATACGACACACGGGGACTCCAATCATGGAGGCCGCTGCAGCGACACCATTCTGATCCGGTGCTTCCTGGAAAGTCATCAGTTTAACTGTCTTGAGAGTGCCACTCCCGGGAGAAAACACAACAATCAGTTATCTTTTCAGTGTCATGTCGGGAAATATAGGATGACTCGCAGTCCCTAATTTGACCATCCTAAATCGGTTATATCGAGACACAGGACGCACAAACAATTGGCAATTGTAGACACCACAATGAAGAGTCATACAGTTGACAGCTGCCTCGAGGATCACATCCACGGTCTGTGGACGCGTTCCTTTTCTGCCAGCGCCCCGCTCGAAAGATGCTATCGTAAAGTTGGGAAGACTCACTTGGAAGGCTTTCACCAGAGCACTCGACAGATACAGCACCGGTGCAATCACGGCCAAATGAGTCGCGACCGGTCCCCAGATGATATCCCCAAACCTCCCTGTCAATGCCCCAACCCAATACGCTGACACAGGCATGGCAGCCAGCAGGATGCCTCCAGCCAAGACGGCAGGACCAATGCGGATCGTTGGCGCGAAAGAACCAAAGATACATGCTGCCCATACGACCTTGTTCAGGTTGTGTGTCGCAGGAGCGGTGCCGTAGAGAGGTTGTAGAGCCTGGAGGTACGCAAACGTCGCGAGAGACGACACGGCGAGTGTGACGACACACAAGAAGTTCCCAATCGCCGAGGCGAGGGGAGATTTGACTGGTTCTTGCTGGGGGCCGCTCATGGTGGGCGACGGTCGTAGTGGTGGAAGATAACGTTCACCAAGAAGGACGTGGCATGAAAAAGCAGACGACGTCCGAGGTCGTCAATGCGGGGAAATAAACAGCAGACCTGATCGAGGCGCATTCCTCTCCGACAATTCTCCTTACCCCGCGTTTGTCACGTGTGGAGCACGCAGACATCGACGACATTGTCACTTTTGAGCATAAGTTATGAATATATCATACATGGAAGACATTCGGTATACATTCCCGCCCAGTCAACTGTTCAGAACATGCGCAAAACCCGAGAGTACTTCCGACCACATCCAGACGGTGTAATATCCCCCGCAAGCTTGTCAATCAATCCCTGCAGCCTGCCCGCCTCAAACTTGGCTTGAGTGGTGTTGTGGTCGATGGTGAACGACTCAGTCAGAGCAGGGAGAGTAGTGGCACCATATCCTACATTCACAAAAGTCAGTGATCAACGACAGTTGATGGCAGACATGCAGACGTACCGAGCCATTTGCCGGGGGCAACACCCAAGTGCTTGTACCATTCTCGATCCTTGATACCGTCGGGGTGAATAAGGCCTCTTTCAAATGAAACCAGTTTCTGGTTGACAGCCTGGACACGCTTGATCGCCTTCTTGAGCTTGTCGAAAGGTATCTTGGGCTTCTTGTCATGGTGGTGGTGACCATGACTGCTATGCTCCTTCTCCCTTTGTTCCTTGAGCCAGCCTGGGTACCTACCGATCCTAGGCTTCACCATGTGGCCATTGCCAAACTGCGCAGCGGTGATGTGTTGCTGGTGAGCAGCATGTGCTTCGAGTTGCTGATTGTGCGGGCAAGCGCATTTCTTCCCGAAGAGCTTCTTGAGAGCGCACTTGGCTTTTGAGGCGGTGCGTCTGAAGATCCTGCGCCGAACGATGCTCTTGACGATACGCTTCAACTCGCGCTCCGCCTTGAACTTCTCCTTGTCGAGTGCGGCACTAGCGGTTTGGAGGCTATTGATCGACTGGCGAAGTCCGGAGAGATCGACGTCAAGAGAGGTGGTGGACGCAATAGACTCAACCCTGCCGTCAAAAGTCAGTAATGATTTCTTGCAACATCCGCCAGCGATACGTACTTGTCCAAATAAGCACCAAGTTCGAGCGCGTAATGTGTGGTGTTAAGAGGAAGTACAATGCTATCAGCGAGTCCGAGTGCCTGGAGACCGAGCGACTTTGCGATGGCAACCTGAAACGACGGTAGTTCAACGCTTGGGCCACGCAAGAAAACAAAGGAATACATACATGGCGTAGGAAGCCCGGATCAGCGTATCTCTCTTGCCACGCTTGACTGTCAAAGACACTGTGGTAATGATACACAGGGTCATGAAGCGTAGAGCCGAAACCACCATTGGTACTAGCAACCTAGACAAAGGCGGGAGTCTCATCAGGAAGTGCATATATCGATACAACCATCGGTGCTCACGCCGATCCTCTGCAAGAATACAGTGTAGTCGCTTCCAGAACCCAGCGGAGAGACACCCAATTCATCTGCGTTCTGCGACTCTTCCTCGTACATCTTGAGGGCCTCGGCGTCGATATGCTCGCCGTAGAGAACGCCAGTATCCTTCTTAGCATCCCAGAGTGTGAGACCAGGCTTGGTGGGGTGAGGTACCTTCTCGGCAGCGCCGCGGACAAAGTGGGCCAAAGAAGGCGACGCGCTCATACTGAAACGAGACCCAGAAACCGACGAATCTGCATGTAGACTGCAGTGAGTACATGAGTGCAACTCGAGTATATGCAAACATACCAAGGTTCAGGTACGCCACAACATGCTTCTCAATAAATTCGGCGAAGTCCTCGCCATACTCGGTACTACCAATGAGACCATACTACCATCATGCAAAGAGATCAGCGCAAGAACAGATGTCAAGCAAGGAGGACCAACCTCTTCGGCGTCCCAACTGGCGATAACGATCGTCCTGAGAGGCTTCCATCCTTTCTTGACCAAGGCACCGAATCCACGAACCATCTCGTGGACACTGACGGTACCAGAAGACGGGTCAGTAGCACCCAAAACCCAGGCTGATTGCAAAGAATGCAAAGATATCAGTAATATACATAATGGAGTCCGCAAGGGTGACATACCATCTCGATGGTTGCCGATGAAGACTACTTCGTCTTTGATATGACCCGGGATTACACCCATGGTGTTCCAGATAGGAATAACTCGGTCATCAACTATAGCACGGTGAATATCCTTCCATTGCACACACTTCACATATTCGACTCACCATGGTTCACAAGGGAAACAATCCGATCTTTACCACCAGCCTTGATCTCCTCCAATAGCACTTTGGCGTTGTTCCACGAGATAGGCAAAGAAGGGATTGCGGGAATGTTTTCACCAGCCGTGCGAGTGCTGTTCTCATAAGACGGATATCCGGGCGTCGTGGGATCTCCAGGGTACAGTGAGAGGAATTGAACTGAACCACGCTGGACGGATGTCGGGTTGCGTGCTGGGCCGAACGGATAACTAGAAGCAGAAGTGAGTTGTAGGTAGATGACACGGTATGCGAAGACCATACGTAGCATAACCATTGTCGGTCGTGACAGTGCCATCATCGCGAGGATCAGAGTAGATGAGGATACCAGCTGCACCGAGTTCCTGCGCGCCTTTAACCTGAGGATGTTCTTTGGTCAGTATTACTATCGCACAAGGTTATGCTCGAAACGCGTACCTTCAAACCGCGGAATATACCACCATACCTAGTAATGACGATAGTTCCATTTAGGTCAACACCTAGAGTCCGATATGCGTCAAAGCACTGCCCTCGCCTGGAACAACACTCAACAAGACATACCACTGTCAATTAAGGCTTTGTAGTCCTCCTGCCTTCCGTAGTTCGCATACACCAACTTTCCCTTGACCTCTCCACCCCGACTCAACCCATGCCACGTCGTGACCGCCTCCGCGTACTTGTGCGCATCCGGATCCTGAGGCTCCGCCACTTCCTCCAACGCCGCCTTCCACGCAACACTGCCATCCTCCGCCAGGATCTCCACGCTGTGGTCCAGAGGTGTGTTCATGACGGGGTAGTAAACGTCGATCCATGCCGTAGGTTTATTCAACTTCGAGATCGACAACGTGGCATTCCGGGATTCCTGGGTCCCGGCGGAGAAGATGGGCTCGGAGGAAGGTGCGAGGGGTGCAGGCGAGACGGCACCGAGCTCGGATTGGAGGAGTGCGAGGAAGTCTTTGGCGGTTTGTAGGTCTCCTGGGGTGCCTGCCAGGTGAGGTTTCCCGGCATATTGACGGGAAGCAGCAATGGCACTGGCAGGATTNGGTATTGTCCTGTACAATGTGTTAGAGACATACACCTAAACAGCATAGCCACTTACAAGAAGAGCTCCTCAGCCAGTTTCCCATTGAGGGCCTCGTGCTTGCCATGATGCCCATGCCCATGCCCATGCCTGCCATGTCCATGTCCTCCACGACCAGCACCTTGCCCATGGAACCCATGTTCCAACACCCTCAAATGCTCATACGGGTTCGCCAACCACTTCTCCGCCTCCTTTTCAACTTCCGGGCTGACAACATACACCCATCGGTGCGCGAGAGCCCAAACAAACGAGAGTGCGACGGCGCTGAAGAGGAACCTGAACTTCCTCGAAGAGGCCGGCTTCTGCGCTCGAGTTTGCGGTGTGGCTACAACAGGCGGCGGGATTGCCTCCACAGGCTGTTTCTCAGACTTGTACTCACCCATGATGGGGGTCGTTGGTGAAGGTACAACTCAATGCCTGCGTATAAATACGATGGAGATAAGAAGACGCGATGTGGAGGTGCACAGTGCGAATATAGAACGATCTCGACTCTCACTAGATCTCACTCTCAGATGGCCGCGCAGTACACACAGAGACACAGAGACGATACGGCTTGAACACTTCAACACAATTCTAATCAAGTTCAAAGAGCATCTTCTACGATGTGTGTGTACTTCCAGACAGCGACACAAGACTGACAACAGCAATTTATGCTACAGATTCGTTTCCGTCACCATATTCCGATTCTTCATGTTATTCCGTGAAATCTCTTGCCAGTGACCGACCGTTGGCTATCTGCCAAATTGCCCTACGAAAGGCTTCAAATCTTCGCCAGAACTATGCACGTCCTAGTGGGTATGTAGACCTATCACGCAAGTACGTCAGCGATGCTCACTGAACCGCGGTGTGAGGACAGCATACCTGTATGTAGTTCTTTCTGCCGTTCCACTCCAGGGGCGTAGTCGTGAATTTGCCATCAAGGCTGATATTGTCGAACCCTCCAAACCTGTTCTCATCGCTCGAGAGAACAATCTTGTAGTCCCCAGGCACCTCTACGCCCACCCGATAATCCGTGAAGCTCTGTGTGGGATGGAAGTTGAAGATGAAGAGCAGCCCGGCGCGCTCGTACACCACGACCTTGTCGACCTCGTGCTTCAAGGACACATACGCCTGAGGGGCGGATAGCCAGTTGTACTTCGCGTCAAGAGCGTTCATGGCCTTGTCGAACTCGTTGAGGTACCGGTATCGCAGGAGCTTGTCGTCGACGATATTCCACTGGCGGCGGGCATATTGGAAAGAGTCGCCATTGCCTGCACGAGGGAAATCCAACCACTGCATTCTTGATTAGCAGACGGAAAGTGGATGATAAGCGAAGCATACCTCTGGGTGACCAAACTCGTTGCCTTCGAAGTTGAGGTAGCCCTCACCACCGAGAGAATGGACGATAAGCCTATCGCGCACCTGTGAGCAAAAACATATCATGAACTGAACCTCAAACTCACCTGATCATCTTGTGCAAAGCAATACCTCTCGCAATGATAGGTGTGTACTCCGTCAAATCCGACATGTTCGTATACATCTCCTTGTCCATCAGCCAGAACGCCAACGTCTTGTCGCCCACGAGCGCCTGGTCGTGACTTTCAGCGTAAGCGATACTCTTCTCTCCGTGACGTCGGTTGGTCAAGGTGTGTACAATGTTACCGAACTCCCACTCGTCATCGGTCTTGTGTTTCAGCAACTTGATCCACATGTCCGGAATAGCCATTGAGAGACGGTAGTCGAAGCCGACGCCACCACTGCTGACGGGAACGCATAGTAGGGGCATGCCGGACACATCCTCGGCGATGGTGATAATGTGAGGATAGAGAGTATGCATAGAGTCATTGGCCTAGAACGGAGTTCAGTGAGACTCTAACGGACTCTGACACATTGCACTCACAAGCATGAGGTAAATCACAGCTTCAAGGTCGACATTGTCACCGAAGTACTCATGGTAACCACCAGAGAACCCAGTTCCGATACCATGATGCTTGTACATCATGCTAGTTACACCATCGAACCTGAACCCGTCGAACTGGTATTGCTCCACCCAATACCTGAGGTTGCTCAGCAGGAAGCGCAGGACTTCGTGGTGCCCATAGTTGAATAGACGACTGTCCCACAGCTCATGCTGACCCTTGCTACCAGAGTGGAAGTATTGATGGTCGGTACCATCGAAGCGGTTCAGACCATCCAGGACGTTTTTGCACGCATGGGAGTGGACGATATCCAGAAGAACCGTAAGACCCATGCCGTGTGCGGTGTCGATGAGTTCCTTCAACTCCTCCGGTGTGCCGTAACGCGAGCTTGCAGCGAAGAAGCTCGTTACTTGGTATCCAAACGCTGTGGCGTCATGATCAGTATTTGGTTGGTACCCGAACGGAAGTTTCCAACTCACAAGCATAGTACGCGTGTTCCATAATGGCCATCAACTGAATCACGTTATAACCAAGATCCCGGATCCTAGGAAGCATGTTTGTAGTGAACTCCTTGTAGGTTCCAACGCGGTGTTCCGAGGTAGAAATGCCGACATGGGCCTCGTATATGCGCACGCTCTGGGGCTTGGGAGGACGAGCATTCTTGAACTTGTACGTCTGCGACGCAGGAGGGTTCCAGAAGCGAGCTTCATACACTGGGGAGACACTGAGGTCTTGAGTGACGCGTTGAATCCAAGTAGGCAGACGTTCAATACGCTCGCCAGAGGGTAGGATCATGGAAATCTGCATAAATGTCAATAAATGCATGACTTTAATGAGATGCCAGTTTGCGTACCTTGACTTTCGAATCGTGCGGGATCGCGACCTCGCCGCTGGCGGTGGGTGGAATGGTGATAGACCAGACACCAAAGTCATCCTTCTGCATAGGGTGCGATATACGGTTCCAGCTATCTGCTCAAAATAATGGTTCAGCCACGCAAATAAACTCATCACGACCGGCATGGACCAACGACTGACTGAACTCTCCAATCAAGACGGCCTCCTTCGCGTTCGGTGCCCACTCCCTATACAAGACGGACTTGTCTGCCTGGATAATAAACCCAAACTTCTCATATCCCCTCGAGAACTTGTCGTATCCACCCTCGACCTCATGGATAGTGTCCTTCCACTTCCTGAAGAGGTCATGACGGTAAACGACAGCCCCGGCCTCCTTCTCGAGCCACGGGTCGATGTCGAGGACGTCCTTGGTTGTGAGCTGTTTGCTTGCCATCGCTGATATGGACTAGGGGGATGGTGGTGGTTGAGAATCAAACAACGAAGGCTGCATGGAGCACTTTGCCCTGGATTTTACCCTACGCTCGTCTCCCTTTGGCAAGCTCGTCCATACTTTCACCGAGACGCGTCTGGAAAAGTGACGTACTACCACGTGTATAATGTTACGTAACATAGTCGCAAGGAGTCGCGTCGCGTGTATCCGCCGATTCGTGTTCATCTTCAACCCAGGTTCATTCTGCGACCTGACCTGACCATGGCCATACGTTTTTCGAATTCGCCAGATATGTTTTGGTGGTCAACGAATGCAGTAACGTCTATAATGTTAGAGAGCTCTCCACGCTCGCTTGGACGGGCCTTAGTGCCAGCACAAGGGACTCGTTCAGGCAAAACCCGTCGACAACCTCTGCAGAACGCGCCAGTGACGCGTTTTACTAGAAGTGAGTCCGAAGTTATCGCGAGGATGGAATGAAAATTGACATGACTAGACAGTAGACGCAAGCCGAGGCACATGTACGAAGGTAAAGAAAGAGGCAATTAAAATGAGGCATACACTACATCACCACACCCACAGATCGTAACCACAAGCGGAAGATTCCCTCACAAAAGTCGAATCACATATATTGTCCCCATCCTCCTGATTTACCTCTAGCCCTCGGCGCACGTGGATACCCAGGCTGAGGCGAAGTCGTCGCCGCAGTAGCATCCACGGGATACATCGCACAAATCTCGTCCAAGGTGATCCATCGTTCGGCGTTGACCTCATGCTGAGATATCATTGCATGAGCAGAGTCCGGACGGTGCAGCTTCGAACCCATATCGAACGGCGAGGTCTGCCTCGCAGGCATATCGGGCGACGGAGCTCTGTTTCCGCTGGAAAGACCGCTGTTCATCTGCTGTCCGGAGAGCGCCTGTAACCCAGCAGGCAGAAATGGCGGTGGTCCCATGAGATTGCGCGAATTGGCTCTTTGCGATGACTTCCCTCGTCTACGCGAACATGTCAGTTATACACCAAGGGTACCCAAAGTTGTTGCTTACCCCCACTTTGCAGGCACTCCATCACGCACACTGGCTTGACTACCGATTTCTGCTCTGGAGCTCGCCTTGCCACGCGATACCCACTGGGTCGACGTTCCGAGTTTCTGCGATCCTGTTGCAGCGAGCGTCGCCTCCGTAGAAGACAATGCCCCCTTCTTTATCCGCGCTGCCTGCAATGCTGCTACTAACGCATCAACCTCCGATGGCTGTGGCGCGACAATGGCCGGGGAGATCTGCGCTGCGAAAAGAGGCTGAGCGCATTGCTGGGGGTAGACTTTGAGATCAAGAGGTGCAGTAGAGAAGTTGAAGTGATTTGATTTGACGGAATCGGTGGGACTGATCGGAGAAATTGTCGGCGACGGCATGGGGATATTGGAAGTAGGATGAACACGTCGAGGCTCAACATCCACGGAAACGGTGGGTGGAGTCTTTGCGGTGGGCGGAACTGTTGGAGGCGCGGGCGGCGGCTTGTCATCAATCATTTTCACCATCTTGACTGCTGACGATGTGGTCGCAACCGGACGACTTGGAGACGCTTCAGGCGACTCGGGAGCCAATGCCCAGTTCGGGGATGCGGATGTATGCGCCACTTTCGAACCATTGATACCGTAAGTCGGACTCGGAGGATCCCCTACGGCCAGCGCATCTTTGTCTGTCGAGCTACCCTCGGCTTTCGTATCGGACGAGGACCTGCGACGAGTCATCGGACGCCTGGGAGCTCGCTGTTTCTTGGCAGACCCCTTGCCTGCATTGGATCGGCTTCGACTAGGAGTACCTCTCTTGGGAGTTGAATGGTTCTCGTTGGGCGAGTTATTTCGTTCAGGAGAGCTAGCTCTGCCCATTGGCAACGCGAGTATTTGAGACGCGTATTGTGGATAACGCAGAGCCAACTTCAAAGGATGACGCGTCGACATCAGGCAATTCACAAATGGAGTTGGGGGTACTTACGTTGGTTGCCTCTGCGTATGTGGTAGAACGGGGGACGTCGATAGGTTTGATAGTGTCTCCGTCTAACCAAACCTTTGTCTGGTCAGTTTTAAATTTCACGATGTCTGTGGTCAGAGGTGACGGAGTGCTCTGATGCCAATATGAGGATGATAGCAGGGCGAGTAGATATTTTGGACGTACCAGGATGATGTTCGTTTTTCCAGGACTATTTTGTGCCACAGCCAAAGTGTCCTTGCACGCTGAGCTCTGCTCAGAAATGGCATTCCCGCCGTTGAAGCTGGTCGCCGTGTTGCTACGAGACCTAGTCGCCATTGCAGAGTCGTCGGGGAAGATGAAAATGAGGATGAAAAGACAACCATCGCGTCTTCCCCTGGTTGGTTTGTCTGAGGTTTCCGGCGAAGCAACACGGCGTCGCCCGAGACCGTCGAAAAAATGGCCGTCATAGCTGTCAGGTCTTACTGAGAAGCAGACTCACCTACCATTTCGGGGCGACTTCCTCCCCTTTTCGGCAGGTATCACGAGGATGTGTGACATGCAAATAAACATCGATTACAGAGCCATAGAGTCGTGTACAGATGGCTTATTCCGGGTTATATGACTTATCGAAGCATCGGACGGCTTTTCCTTCACGTCGTCCTCGTAGCACGAGTCTTGTTCGCTGCTTTGATGAACAGAGTCATTGGAATAGCTGTGTGATGCCAAGCAAATTATATCAGTGTCTGTTGCTAGAAAAGAAGACGCGAAACGGGGAGTACCGAGGCTGGCCAGCCAGGCGTACGACCGGTAGCTCGCTTCTCGCTTTGAGGTTTGCTTGAGGTAGATGTAGCTGTACAACACCCGTGCACCGATGCTGTAGTTCTCGTGAGTATGCCAGTAACTTTAGACGGTGGTAAGTCCTTACAAAGCGAGAGAAGCTGCGTTCATCAATGTGTCGTCCAGTCCCGCCTGGGTTCCTGCAAGCTAAAGCATCTTCGGTAAGAGGCACAAACCGGGTGATCATGAAGGGACCATACCACTGCGCCGATCCAGAGAGGTAACATCTCAAGCGAGTTCTATAATTTAGACTCAATATTGGTACTCGACGATAGTCATGACACACGTGTACCTGATGCGCTCCCTCTGCCCTATCAGCTTGCTCCAGCGTCTCTGGCTGTGTCCCCGGATATTCATGCAAACGACCTATGTTAGACAAAGGCTGTACGGTGCTAGAGTACGAGTCAGCTCTGTCAAACGTCTCTGGATAGTGTGCAAGCTCACCTGTCATAGCCTCTCGGTATCGCCTTGTTGATGAGACCAATCTGCAAAGCTGTTTCGAGTCGTGTGAGGCGCATATATGCTGAACCGACATACCCTCAACGTCTCAGGCCAGATACCTACGAGCCAGGCCACCGGGATAGAATACAACGCGAGTCCTGGGGTGTTCATAGAAAACGAAGGCATGGTTGTAGTCGTCAAGGTAGTTCACGAGAGTCACGCCAGGTGGCGAGGGAGCCTCCTTAAAAGACACACTGAGACAGACGTCATCGCAAAGGAAGCCGGGAGCTGGTGCAAACGTTGTGGTGCCGCCCGATCAGTCCTCATGTCATTCCCATTTAGGCAGGTGTCGTAGAACGCGAAAACAAAAATGAATGCAAGACAACAGAGGGACCCTAGAATAATAACACAGCGTAAGATACAGCATCACCACCGTATATTTACTCAGTCTTTGAATCGCTCTTGGTCAGATCAGGAACAGGACCTTCGTCAGGTCGCCTACCTGACACCTTCACAAAACGGTCCATCCCGTGATCGGCCCCCGAAAGCTGCTCATGTTGGTGAGCAACGTAGCCAAACGCGTAGTAAAATTTCCAAACGACTTACCCATTGTCCAAAGTCCCTGATAAAGCTGGGCATCAACGTCAAAAACGGCACAAAGTTCGCATAGAATGGCATGTAGATGATACGAGAGTGCTGGTCGTCCAAAGCTGCAATGACTGCTTTCGCTACAGTGACCGGCGGAAGACTAGGTACGAAGAACTTGTACAGCCAGTGCTGCGATACGTCGACCGATGAGAATAGCGGCGTCATGACGTGGCCGGCAACGAGAAGTGTCGTACGGATGGCAGGGGTGAGATATTGGTGGTCCAGCTCATATCGCAGGGATTCGTGGAGAGAAATGAGGGCCGCTTTCGACGCATTGTAGTCCGCTAGAGGTGTTTGAGTCAATATATTGTATCGATGTAAAGTAGCATTCGAGCTCACTCATGCGTGCCATGCCGACCATTCCTGCGACGGAAGAGATATTGATCTTGATTGCGTGTTAGGTGAATTGACACATTCGGAACTATGTGTACCCACAATATGTCCAGCATTTTGTTTGATCATCTCGGGAAGGAATGCCTTCAAGGTCCAGAAATGAGCGAGAGTATTCACAGAGAAGGTCCTATACAAACACTTGTCAACACCACGTGGCAGAATGCACCCGATCTTGTGACTTACTGGTGAATATCCTCAGGTGTCAAATCGAGGATACGCTTTCCCTGAACAACGCCGGCATTGTTGATGAGAACAGTAGGGTGCCCGAGCTACTCCAGGGTGTCAGGGTCAGATGTCCGAGTTGAGAGCTTATATGAAAGGCGCACCTCCTCAACGATTGTCTTGGCTACGGCTTCTACTTCCTCCCACTTCGACACGTCGCACTTGTAGTAGGTAATGTTATCTGGAGGATATAAGCTCAAAAAATGAAAAGTAAACAGAACAACTCACAGTTCTCTGTCACGATAGGGTTGACATCCAACACCACCACAGTAACGCTCCGAACCGCCAACGTATTTGCAATCAGCTCTCCGATACCGGAGGCACCTGTGGCTCTAGCACTTCAGCTTTACTCACATATACATAGACGAGGAAGACCCGCACCTCCAGTGATCACAACAACCTGTTCAGACCAGTCCAACGGTGGTGGTCCAAACAACAGGCTGCCTTGATTCCTGTACAAGAGCGAGTACCATCTGATGAACCCTATACAAACGCAACGCGACTAAGCCACAACATAGCACATAAACCTCGCAAATGACTCACAGAATAGAGACACAGCAACGCAGTATCCTGCACTGAGGACAATGATATTATCAGGCCAGCGTGCGCCCTGAAAGTAATAGAACACCGGAATGAAGAACGTGAAGAACGGGCCTTTGCAGGTCGGGTGTCATACATCAGCAAGGCGTTCTGAACATAATATCAATGTGACTCACTGAAGGCGGTATGGGACAGCACTTTCATCACCAAGTCGACATCAAGAGCGTCGAATATGGGCCCGGCGTCGTATGACTGTTCTGCTGCTTCCATTGCTGGCGATGAGTTTGAACGAATGAGTGATAAGTATAATCTGAGTAAAGTGGCTCAGATAGTTGGAAAATGGAATGTAGGCGCAGCCTGTGGTAACGGGAAAGGTGAGGGAAAGAAGATAAATGCAAGTGCCTGGACAGTGCCCAGAGAGATAGACGATGGCAGAAGCAGTGAGAGTTGTGATGACACGTCGGTTAGATTTTGGTCGTGATCGCAGCAGCGCGTCTATGATCTAATCAGTCAAGCTGCTGCCTTTCATTTTGAGTGGCTTGCGTCCGCCGTCGACGTCGTCGTCAAGACACTTTGGCCTATATTTGCTATGGACGTTGGCAAGACACTGCGATGCGAACGGCACGACGGCCAATGTAGATAACCATATCTCCCGGACCTTCAGCCATATCCGCCACTTGGCAATACCTCGAGGGAACAATGTCCAAGATGAATGTCTTGAGGTAATTCAAATCTATTTGCATTATGCGCACGCTCTCACTTCTAAGTACCGTTGAAAGAGATCGAAGCGTCCGTAGTAACCGGAAACGGACAATACGGAATGCGTGGGAGACAATGGCCCGACAACGAGGCGCGACGCGACCAAAGGCTAGCAGTGCCACAGGATCACCTTGTGCCACTCGCCTACAAACATAAGTAGAGACGACACACCGCAACCTGCTTGTCCCCACAAACAACATCCCACATCCCACCACCTTGTCTGCTATCGCCCATTTCACCACCCAAGTTATCTTATCTGCGACACACAGGCTGAATGCCCTGCCGACGACACGCGAGTCCCATGGCCGGTGTGGCCCCCCGGACGACGCACCGCATGCCCGCGGTATGGAGATTCTGCGTGACGGAGATGGAGAACACGACACAGGAAGCAGGTAGCTATAGTATTAGCAGCTGGAAGAACGGCACTGAGGGTCAGACGAGGAAGAGGGTCGGGGGCAGAACGCGTCCGGCACGTGTAGTAAGCGCCTCGGTTCAGGATCGAGCGCCTCCCTCCCCGCTCGATGCCCCGCTCAGTCTCCAACACTTGGCAGCCGCCGACTTCGTGACGGCGAAAGGTTATATAAACAACGACACATGCGAGATCGTGTCCCCACCTCCCTCTGTATGTCGTTGAAATTCGCTGCAAACATTGTCATCTTCCTCCCAACTAACCAGTCCCACGCCGCTGGTCTTCTCCAGCACAAGAAAAAGTCCCGTGCCTCTCTTCATGAAAGGCGCAAGGCGATACGCAAGCATGGAAGCGGCAAGAGAAACATACCGTCGCAATCTGCCACGGCCTCACGTCTTCTAGATGTGCCGTGCATTCAGGACCAGGCGCCCAGGCTCCGGGTGCCGGTGCATGGATGTGAGCCAGTATATGAAGGACGTTTCGCCGACCATGCAGTGTGTTGAAACCCCATCTTTCTCTCACCTCTCTTCTCACTCAAAACCTCTTCACAGCAATCCGAACAAGATGTTCGCCACACCATGGATGATCTGGTAGGTCGCTGTCTAGCTGCTTCGTATCGTATGCGCAGGTCCTCATGTCCTATTCTAGAACGAGCGCGCACCACACCACGATAGTTTTTCTTCAGTCGACTCTACAGGTGACTGTGGCGAGAGCTGCATAGTCGTCCGTTCTGCTAACCACAATGCGCACCACCCCCGCACTATACCGTCCAACGTACGTCCCATCTTCCCTGCCCGCACGACCCCCGCACTAAATACACTTTTGACTGATCCAGGATGATCTACGTGCCTTCATCAGGGACAAACGTAACCTAATCTTGGATTCCATCGATCCAACATTCATTCCCCACATTGTCATCTCACCGCCCGACTACCCGTACGACGGGTACTGGGCATTCGTCCAGAACGGCTGTGGACCCCAGCATGAGCCCAATACCTTGACGGTGCCTCCGGTCGTCGCAGGATCCTCCGTCATTTGGCCACCTTGGAAGGACAGGCATCTCGTCTGGCATTCCGCGAGGTGTGCCAGGCGTGCGTCGCCTGCGCCTGCAGAGTCGCCATATGCCTGCGAGTCGATGCCGGTGGCGCCCCAAGCCAGACGTGTCTTCAATGTGGTCAAATTCGATATTGCGGTAAGCGGTTCGCTGGTGTTTGTGGTGATCGGAACTGGAACTCATGTGTGTGTGATGATGATACGCAGATGGAAAATGCAGCTCAGGAAAGACTGGTCATGTACCACGTGATTCCGTCGCTCCATCGCATCCATTACAAGGCAACCGTGATCCTCGCAAGTACCGTCGCCCTCGACTTCCGAAAGCGATGGGATAGTCCGAGATACGCAGCCCAATTTGAAAAGCCGTTGCATTGGACGGACCAAGCAGAGGTGAGCGCCATGTTTCGAACGACGTTTCCACTCCCCACACACGCGGTGTTCTCCCGCGAAGGACCAGAGAATCTAGAGTGCTGACGTTAAAGCATACACACAGGCTCTTCTGGCCAGCTACAGCCGAGACCCGTCCTCGTTGGTCATCGACTCACCGCGCCCATGCACGATTCCGCACATTGTCATTACAGAGGCGCCACTGCAGGATCCGTGGGAAGCATTCGTGAACAACACGCCGAACCCGCAGGATTGTGGGTATGGGTATTACCTCACCGTCCCGTCTGCGCTGGTTGACCATGTCAACGTTGCGTGGCCTGCCGACGAGCATACGTCCGACGACCCATACTTCGCTTCCCCGCTGTCGATGTCGCTATCGGAGTGCTCGGATGATAATACTGGAGAGTCTGAGTCTGGCTCAGATGATGACCTTGAATCTCCTCTCCCTCTCACGCCTCCCACGTCCCACTTGGAGTTTGACGTCGACGTCGTGATGCCTGATGCATGTCGCAAGACCGCTCCCACTGCCACGTTCTACGTCGACGAAGACGAGGAGGACGACCTCCCCCCGTTCGACGATTGGTATCTCGATATCGCGCAACGCGCAATTCAGTCGTGTTGATCCCGACGCCCCTCACCCTTTTTCGTTTTTTTTAAACTTCTCACATGCAATTGCATCTTTACAGCGACACCACTACCCGTCCACACTATTGCATTCTATGATACCTCGCACTCATCTAGTCATTGTCGTGCTATACATATTCCCTGTACGTTTTTTTTTTCGGAGCTATGATACTCTACGCACTTCCTACGCCCGCTCAGCCAGCCTGGGAGGGTGATTAATCCACATCCGTGTATCATTTAGTGTAGAGTACATTTGGAATGTACAGTATCTCTTCATGCATCGTCATTCACCCACGTCCCGGAGAAGTGTGCATATATATAAACTCGGAATCGTAGTTACGTACCCTATGCTGTCAGCTGTAAGAAGAATTTGACACGCCTGAGCTTATACCTTGTAGCCTACCCTAGTCATCTGACACATCCCTGCTTCCTGTTTCCCCCGAACGTAGAACACCGAACACTGAGAACATACCCAGACTGTCGGCGGGAACGACATGATATCACCTTTGTCTGTGTAGAATACACCGGACGGGGCGAGAACAGAATACAGACCGTGTGACTTCATGCGTAGTGACAGTGTGCGCAGTTTGCGACCTGGCGGGCAGACGGAGTTGCCTTTTGCAGACGGCGTGAGGATTCCCGCCCTGCTTCCAGTTCTAGTGCTTCGTTGCCCCACCCGACCGAATACCGAATACAGCAGCAGCCAGTTCCAGAACGTCTTACGCTCTTCCTTCACCCCAAATCGCAGTAAAGCTTGGGTGAGGCTACCACACGGAGTCCGCGTTCCCAGAGTTCGGTATAGAGTTGAACCATGAAAAAAAAATGAATACAAATTGCGAGCGCGCTGGAACGCTGTTCAGACCTTTTCCGAGGCACACTTGGCTCATAACGCCGTTCTGTGGGAGTTGGCCCTGGGTCCTGTAATATGATCGGAGCAGGTATGAAGGGTCCATCGGGGCGGTATGACCTAGTAGGCTGCCGGCGGAAAGAAAGAAAGATTGACTGGAAGCGACCAAAATGACATTGAGACTCAGAGGGTTGGGCGGACGGGTGAGGGGTGACTCACCGTGGGGGGCAATAAGACGTTGGAAATCCTTTTTGCGTTGGGTGTTCTTTCGTGTGATGCATTCGGGCGTTCTTGCTAGGATACGAGAGTCCCGTCTTCGCGCTTCACTCTTGAGTGTGTGTTCCATGCGTTGTGGACTCGCCACTCGGTAATGAGGTGTGTAAGGGACGACTTGACCTCCGTCGTGACTCGTCTAACGTACGAGTCGGCTTTAGAGAGGATTCGGAGGGATGTGGGAGACTGTAGCTATTCTTGTCTTCGTCCGCCTGTTTCCAACGAACGCGCAAGAGAGTTCGTTGACATACATATGGCATGACGCACCCAAGATGCAAGAAACCCAACAGTAACGCACAATCTGGCAAGTCCACATACCAACACAGCAGGATCTTCCAAGACGATTGCCGACTGTGAATGGCACCCGGCGATCAGAACCTCGACCTTCGACCACGGTCATCCGAGCAGGAATCAGCCCAGGTGGTTGCGATCGCGAATCCTCTGTAACAAGGGTGGCAGCCCTGGATTGAGCGAAGGCTGATCCTGCGGTGACGCAAAATATATATTCTTGACACTTGAGGAAAGTTGCCCTCTGCAGGCCAGGGTATAGCAGCTACTATAGCTGGGAGTGGTTCTGACCCAGGGGGGGGGTGCCAACTCCGATCCAATTGATTCGCAGGTGTATAGTGGCCCATCAGACCCTGGAAGAAGCAGATCGACAGTGAGCAGGACTCGTTGACTGTGGAGGTACGTGTGCTCATCTGTAGCAATCCAGGACCGAATCTTCATCTGCGATGGGGGCGACGAGGTCGACGTGGGTGACGGTGAGGACCTCGGGTGGTCGAGACGAGAGGAGAAGTTGGAAATGACCAGGAACAGCAAAGGTAAGGTCAGAAAAGCAGCAGGACGTCGGGCCGGTGGTGAAACCTTCCCGTTCCGGCTGCAATGAAGCAGATTGATAAAAGTGGATCGCCGCCTCCGTTCCTCCTCGTGAACGTCTTCCTCCTTCCTCCCATCTACTGCCCCCGAGCACGTACACATAAAACCCGAGCTACCCCCCCTCCTCAGACACGGACCCCCTCTGGCATGACGGACAGTGTTACCATTTCCCTCCTCCCCGTCTCTCTCTCTATCGTGCACGTACCCCGTTCCAGGATACACGATCTCTTCCACCCCCTCCTCCGCCAACTCCTCCTCCCAAACCCCGCCTTCCTCAGCTTGACCTGCAATGAGCTTGAGCTCAGCTTGTTTGCGGAACACCATATCCTGCGTGACTTCGAGCCTATCGCCGAGAAGGATGCCCGCAAGCTCCTAACCCGCGACCGAGATAGGGCTGCAAAGCCCCGTAGCAAAACACCCTGCGAGCCCGTTCAATTTTCTGCCGAGAGGTGGAATGTACTCCAAATTGACTCCCACTCGGATGAACATGGTGAGCCCGCCCCCTTTCACATTTCTCCCCCTTTGCGCTTACAGCTATACACGTATCGACAGAAAATTCGGGTGCGCGTATTCATGAGCTCTCGGCCCCTTTGGCTGCCGCTGGGATATCCATCCTTTATCAGTCTTCATACATGAGTGATTTCATATTTGTGCGTATTCTTCGTGTTTATCCACACGTAAATCGCCTACTCTTATCTCCGGCCACTTTATACTTTCCCCCTGACGTCTACTGTCGTCATACCCTGCTTCTGATTAACTATGCAGTGACCCGTTCCGAGCCATTTCCTTTTGCTCATCGTCAACGGATGTTTCCGTACTTCCTGCTACATCTGTCTACCCTCTGATTATTCTGATTGGCTGACATTCGTCTATTCAACAGGTCAAGGAGCCTGAACTGCATGAGGTCATGTCGCTCTTAGCTTCAGCCGGGTTTGACTTGTACTCTTCCGATCACGCAAACTTGTCGTATCAGGTGTCCGCGTTTGCCTCACCAGTTCTATCTCCTATCATGGATGTATCGGACGACACCTCTTCCCTGCACCTTCTCGACCTCGGTCCTCCTTCTACCATGCATGCCGTCTCCTCTGAGAGCGGCGCCGTTCTCACGCGATCTCGGGCTAGCACAGATTCTACTTCGCCCCAGTCGTCGAAGAGCGGCAAACCTCTCGTATCCACGCGCTCGACAAGTCATTCTCCGTCTGGCTGCGATGTACGGATACTGGAGCCCGACTTGACTAGCATCGGACTCTCAGACGATACAGCAGACATGTGGACGACGAAAATCATCAAGCTGCTTGCGTTCCCGGATATGATACCACTTCCGTCTTCGTCATCGGGAGGACAACGTCGTGCTCGCAGTCGTAGGTCTCCCTTGGGTCAACATCGCTCCACGGTCGACTCTAATCTGCCTTCTTCCCCTCTGGACGAGCTAGACAGTATGGCTGGTCTGCTCGGAGTACCAGGAACGCCAGATATCGACAGCGACAGCAGCGGGAGTCTGACGGACGATACCACACGCGAAACGCTCTTCACTCCGCGGGACTCAGCTGCACAATCGCCTTCCGAGGTTTTCCTGGATCTGGAAGAGGCTGAAGAGAGAAAACCTTGGCAAGATGATACATGCAGCACGGAGGAGGTTGATAGCGTCAGTGACGATGATTCGTCGTCCGCGCCGGACAGCGGCGTAGACGATGTTCCAGACGAATTGCCAGACTTGTCTCCAATCGACACCGATACTCCGACTGAGGAGAAGTCTGTCTTCGTCGCGCCAACATCAACCACACACTCTCGATCCGCCTCCTCTTCTTCCTCTTCTGCTGATCCCATTGTGCCGTTCTTCTCGTTCACGCGTACACGAGAAGGATCTTCACTCACCGCTTCGGTCCCGCTACTGGCCGCACTGTTCCCTCCGAGCGAGCGGCATATGGTCAGTTGTTGTGACGAGCTGGACGTACTCGATTCGAGGGCTGTCTCGCCTGAGCGAGCTTCAGGGAGTGATGCCGCGGAAGAAGAGAAGGAGGACGGTGAAAAAGAACTCTGTGGGACACTGAAGTGTCTGCAGATTGACTTGCGAAAATTCGGGCTCGGTATGTGCTCCTCTCATTCATACATGCTTTGTCCTTGATACTGATGAATAATTTTGACTTGTAGACAAGCATGGTCTTGTCTGCCGCTTCTCACGAACACTGGACGACAACGGCATCGGGCACGCCTACAGCTCGACGTACAAAACAGCCAACCTACTGGTAGACAAGGCGAACGCGTGGCGCGCGCAGGCTCTCTTGCGTTCCTGCTGATCGCTCCTCTTCCACCTTGACTCTTCAAGCGGCTCCGAAAACAAAACGACGACCTGTGACGGCACGTTCATGATCCCCACGACCTTCTCCGCACGCACACGACCTACCCATGTCACGTCATTACTATCTATCCTACTCGCAATCGCGCCACGCCTGGGCTGTGTTATACCCTTAACTCATGACCCCTCGACGAGGCTCTTGATTACTCTTACGTTAAGTACGACCCGCACGTCTTTTCTTATTCGCTGCTTTTTCTAGACTTTGGCTGGCGTCGACCACTGACGCCGCGTTGATTCCCGTCCGCCTCATCCTCACCTGCGATGTATCACCAGCGCATCTTGTTGTTGACTCTTGCATACCACCCTCACCACCACCACCATCACTCAGCCACTCCTTTGGTTTTGTGACGTCGTATACTTCATCGTAATCTCCCCCATGTTGTTTCAGTAGCTGTTTAGTCTCGCACCCACCATCATACCTCTGTATTATCAGGTGTGCACTATTTTTCGTTTACATGTCTGTAGGAGGATTGTGGAGTGGGATGGTATTTTGTATATGATATGCAAACGCGGATGCCATGGGTTCCATGGAAATAGGAAGTTTTCACTTCTCTTACTGTCAGAACGCGTGAACTAAAGAGGTACCGTTTCCTCGTACGCGTTCTCTCTGACTTGCTTCTGAGTAGTGACGTTGGTCTCCTCGTAGCTACCATCCTTGATGAGCGCGACTCTACACAGGATGTCAGGATGAAAGCAGCGTATTTATATATATCGTACGTGCAAGGAATAGAGCTGAACTAGAGAAACTTCGTAGTCCCGTAATAACATTATACAATTGTGACTTTCCGCTCACGCGACAGGATGGAACAAGACATGGGGTGATTATGCAGGAAGCAAGGGTTTCACGGCCAACAGAGGTACCTATAACACAAGACCAAGCAGTTTGAAGCACGAGAAACGGAAAGAAAGACGTGGGGAACATGATAGAGGGTCATGATGAATATCGTCAAAAGAAATGGGAACGGCGGAACGCAAGAACCGTCCTTGGGAGTCGAGGGCGCCGGCCTGAATCACCTGTCAAACGGAAGGAGAGGGGGGGATGCCCAATAGCGTGTGCTAGGCCGCCGTATACGCAGGCGGTGCTCCTAAAGGCGATACCAAAACTTCAGGCTGCGTCTCCTGCGGGAACCGCACGCCAGAGTCGGCGTGCTGTGGCGGGTTTGTCGGCGTAGGCAGCACGCGCACCCGCGATCTTCCACCACCCGCCGTCGTCGTCGTCGTCGTCGCTGAGTCAGAGGAGATAGGTTGTTTTTCCGCACGGTCGATGTCGGTGGAGGACGGTGGCGAATGCAGGCCAACACCCCCAGCCAGAAGGACAACAGCGTTGTTAGCCTGAGGCCCCGCCCCGCTAGACGAGTAATCGCTGTCACCCGGGATGTCATGCAGCAGGGGTCGGGAGGCCGCAGCATCTGCGCTAGAGAAATAGGGAGCCGTAGATGGACTTGTCGCTGTGAACTGTCTGCCCGTGTGCAGCGAACCGCTATTCGCAGATGTCGTTCCGTCATAGCCGGAACCGCCGTAGTTGCGTGGAAGGGTGTAGGGTATCACTTCGCCTTCTATGGGGAAGCCTGGAGACGCTGTTGACTCGTGTTAGAATCTTTCACCCCATGAGAACTTGATTTGTGAACGACGTACCTCCACCAGTTGAGACAGGCGGCCCGACGTCTCGCATAGCAGGCGTCGGGGCAAAGTCGTCTAGGTATAATGTGCTCCTTCTTCTACGCCGGCAGAACCATAGACCAAGCAAAATGAGTGCGATGAGTGCGACGCCTCCAACAACGCCTCCTGCAATAGGTCCGGCATTCGAAGATTCATTCGAGACGGCACCAACACCGTTGCCAAATGGGGCGCTACTCCCAGTCGGTGGCGGGGAAGATGTGCTAGCTGTTCCAGACGAAGTGGAAGGGGTGCTGGTGGGTGGTGCGGAAGTTGGTGACGACGTTGTTGAGGACGAGGATGAGGACGAGGATGATGATGAGGACGAGGAACTTGAGCTTTGGCTCGATGTAGGGACGGATGCTCCGACTGGCAGAACCAGGAGGTAGTCCACGAAGAACGGCGCGTCACCCGACGCTCGCGTTGTGTTCGCGACAATCTGGTGGGCAGAGGGTGAGAGCTGATCCGACTGGAACAAGAGGAGATTGTCCCCCTCGAGCGTCAGAGAAGGTGCAATGAACACAATGGTCGGATCGCTGTCGATGGTGAACCGAATGATAGGTGGTTGTGCCCATGCGCCCACCGTTCCAAACACGGAGACTTGAATACCTGATGACGAGTCCGATATCTGGCTCCTCAGAGCTGCATAAGATACGATGAGAGTGATATGGCGTACCCGTAAACACAAAGCCAAATCCTGCATTATCCACCGATGTTGAGCTCAACGTCCCGTTGAAAATCGCTCCATTATTGGTGCCGACGTCGAACCAAGGCCCGAAGTAGTCAATCCGGGGATCGCGGTCGTCAATTTGGATAGGTGCGTTGGGCGACGTATTCGTCGACATAGCGAAGAACGAGTGGGGTGGCGGGTGTCGCAGACACCTCCCAAAAATCAATGCACTGCAGGGAGAAAAAAAGCTGGGGGAGACGTAAGGAGGAAGGCCACGAAGGCGGACGCGTGCGCACCTGAGGCCTGAAACATGAATCAGAGCGGCAGTGCCCACGGTGTAGCCTGGCATTGGCCTGGCAGGCACTCGTAATTGATGCCTATGTCAACAAAGTTCACTAAAGCATATCCACTTATTTCGAAAGTCTCGTGAGATTTCCGCGCCCGCCGTCGCAATTACTGCAGAACGATCCGGTCATCACAACCTGGCCAAAGCTGAGCGCCATCAATGTTTGCGACGAGTTGCCAAGGTATAGATGTGGGTGCGACTTTGACTTTTGAACAGGATCTGCGTATATTGGGCGGGAAGGCAAGAAGCAACGTTACAGCGACGCAGACAGATCGGTGATCTAGTTGCCCGATCAGGAAGAACGATCGACATCACCTTTCCACGTTCCCGCCGACAGGTACAAGCAGGTACATCGAGCAACAAAAACGGACGGCAAGTCTCAGAATCTGACAGAAAACAAGTCGACGGTATCGTCAAAGGAGGTGTATACATACAGCAGAACGGTATGCATCCAAAAGCTCCGTTGTGCTCTTATGAAGAAATCTGCTCGAGAGTCGCCGCTGCCATCACGGAACGGACCAAGTGTCACTATGAAAATTCTATGCGCCGCGAATACATAGAGCCAGCCTCGCACGAAGAAGCTGGAGGAACATACTTGTATGAATACTATACTGCCAGCAGAAATTGTCATCATACAACGATTCGTCTAGGGGAAAACTCGGGAACCCTACGACAACAAAGAAGACCAATAAAGACGATGCTGAATAACGGAGGTGTAAAAGGAAAAACATGTGTAGATTGTAAGTGGAGAACGTCAACCACCTGCACTCGTCATCTAGGCTGCAGAATACGCGGGTGGTACTCCCAAGGGCACCAGAGCTTGTGTTGCAGCGGGAAACGCACGCCAGAGTCAGTGTGGTGTGGTGAGCTTGAGATAGGAGGATGAGTGCGTGTCCGTGATCTGCCAGTCGATGTTGAACGGGCGGATGTTTGCTGTGTGTCATGATGACCGATATCGGTGGAGCACTGACGCGAATGTAGGTCTCCTGCTGTGCTTGTCGGTGCAGCATCTTTCGATTCAGTTCTACTTGAGGCCCATCTGAATGATCGACATCATCCGAGTCTGCGGGTTTGGGTAGATATACGGAGACTGCAACACCTGCACCAGGGAAATCAGAAGCTGCAGATGAACTGCTTGCTGTGCAACTTGTCCCATGACCGTTGATAGGCATTCCATCGAAGCCGTCATCTCTTCCTGGAAGAGTTGGGTCATAAATCGTCACTTCTCCGTCTGTAGGGATCCTTGAAGAAACTGTTGACAGTGCTCAGTGTTCAGTGATGACATACACTTGCAAACAACCATACATTCATTGGCAAGGAACGGCGGTACAACGTCGAAATCGTCTGGAGGGGCCGAGGACGAGTATCTTCTTCTGCGACAGAAAAACCAAAGACCGAGCAATATGAGTGCGATGAGCACGATACCCCCAGCAAAGCCTTCTGCCAAGGTTCCCGTATTGGAAGACTTGCTCGCAATGGCAGCACTCACACCATTACCTGACGCAGTCGGAGGCGGGGAAGACGTGCTAGCTGTACCGGACGGTGCGAAAGGGGTCACGGGGCTAGTGAGTTGAGTGAAAGTGGGTGGCGAAGTGGGTGACGAAGAGGATGACGACTATGTCGGTGATAGGGATGTTGACGTTTGGCTTGATGTGGGAAAGGCGGCACCCACAGGTAGAACCAAGAGGTAATCCACGAAAAACGGCTCGTCATTTGACGCTCGCGTCGTGTTTGCGACGATCTGATGCGTCGAAGGCGACAGTTCTCCCGACTGAAATAGAGAGAGGTCATCCCCATCGACCGTCAAAGAGGGTGCAGTGAAGACGACGGTTGGATCGTTATCAACAGTGAACCGAACGATGGGTGGTGCCGGCTCCGAACGGTTGACCGCTGACCACAGTGACCCGAACACACAGACTTGGATGCCTATCCGAAATCTGCTACTCAGAGCTACTTGTAGGATAACTAGGAATGACAAGACGTACCTGTAAATGCGAATTCAAACCCGGCATTGTCCACAGCTGTTGAGCCCAACGTCCCATCAAAAACCGCACTATTACCGGTGGTGACAGCGTACCAAGGCCCGAAGTAACACATACGAGGATCGCGATCATCTACTTGGATAGCTGCTATGGGTGAGGTGTTTGACGACATACTGAAGAAAGAGTGGGCTGGCTGGTGTTGTGGACACCTCTCAAGGCACTGCCATATAAAGCGCATGAGGGTATGAAGCAACTTGTTAACGACGACAACGCGATCGATTTGCCAGACAAGCAAACATGATGATCATGATCCACGCCGCAATGATATCTGAGTCTCGTCTCAGCAAACAATTGTTCGTGTGATCAGTAAGCCTTTGCAGTGGTATGGGCGTCTTGTGGAAGGTTTTGCTGGAAGCAGTGTATCATCCGCGCCCAAGCTTACTCTTCGAGCTAGGGCCTCTCGAAGACTCGTCTATACCAACCTTGATACGTATATGAGTTACGTATCAGACAATGCGACTGTTACTCACCCCACCAAGTCATCTAGGACACTTTGGCAGCCTGATGTTCCCACTTCGTATCCTGTCCTTGCATACTTGATGAGCTGATATGGATGCAGCACGTAGGAGCGAATCTGAGAGTACCATCCAATTGATCAGGACCACCCCGACATTATCGCTCAGAGACTCACAATGTGCCACATTAGTATACGACCGTCGACGATATTGTAAGAGACCGTTACCCGGCAGCAGGCAGCAGCTACGAAGTAAGACCACGGCAGCAGCACCTGTACATTTGAACCTGCGAATACGATTCTCGTATATCAGAATCGCGGATAGGACACAAGGAACTTGAAGGAGCGTACATATATGTATATCGAATGATATACGAAGGAACGAGGCTGAGAATGCAGAAACATGTGCTGAGCGAGTGTGTTCGTTAAATAGAATGAAAAGTGGGAATGTAAAGCGCCGCAATCTAGACTGCGGAATACGCAGGCGGTACTCCCAAAGGTGACACCAGATCTTCTGGTTGCGTATGCGGCGGGAAACGCATACCAGAATCAGTGTGTTGTGGTGGCGTCGGCGTCATCCAATTAGGAAGTCGAACGCGTGTCCGCGATCTCCCCATCGATGTCGACTCCGAGGATGTATGTTGTTTATCGTAAGGAAAGCGCTGGCCTGAATGGAGAGCTTCCGCTGTGGGTGCCGGTGGAGCAGTAACAGTAGCAGCAGCTTCCGATAGGGCCTCACTATAGACCTCGGAGTGATCAATGCCATCCGAGTCTGCAACATTAGATGAATGCCGGGAGGCTGCAGCATCTGTACAAGGATCAATTCCCATCATCTAATAGACTTGCAGAGTACGTACCTTCGATGGTAAAAACCGATGGCGCAGTCTCAAAATCATTTGAAGAGGTAGATGAGGGGTGCCTTTTTCTGCAACAGTAATACCATAGACAGAGCAATATGAGCACGATGAGCATAACTCCCCCGGAAAAGCCTTCTGCCATGGTTCCGACATCGAAAGATCTGTGCGAGGCAGCGCCGACGTCACCAATCGTTGTGTCATTGCTAGCGAAAGACGTAGGAGACGATGTCCTGACGGTAATAGAGGTGGCAGGGGCGCTGGTGGGTGGCGCGGAAGGTGGCGACGACGAGGTCGTGGATGGAGCGCCCGTGATTGGGCTCGAGATGGGAAAGGTTGGCGACAAGGTGGTCGATGACCTTGAGATTTGGTTTGAGATTTGGCTCAATGTAGGAAGAACGACCCCTACAGGCAGGACCAAGAGGTAGTCCACGACAAAAGGCGCGTCATCCGACGCTCGCGTGACGTTCGCAACGATCTTGTGAGAGGACGGTGAGAGCTGTCCCGACTGAAATAGAAGGACATTATCCCCTTCGATTGTAAGGGAAGGTGCAATGAACACGATGGTCGGGTCGTTGTCATGGTGAAATTACCAATGGGTGGTATGGCCTCCGATTGGAGCACCGTACCAAACACAGAGACCTGAATGCCTATTACTCAGAGCTGCACGGGACACAAATAAGAATAATCTGACGCACCAGTAAATACAAAGCGATGCGACGCGTCGTCCGCGAATGCTTCGCTCAAAATTCCATTGAAAATCGCTCTGTTATTGGTGCCGCCTTCGGCCCAAGACCCAATGTAGTCGATACGGGGATCACGATCGTCAATTTGGATAGCTGCGATGGGCGACGCCACAGCGAAGAACGGGTAGTGTGTCGAGTGTCACAGGCACCTACCAAGGTGAATGCGCTATCGGGAGAAAACAATCGTGAGCTGTATGAGGAGAGGGACAGACTTACAACTTACAACGTTTGGGGTCCGGAGATATGGATCAGAGCGGCAGACCTAGACCGCAAAGACCAGATGTGTATTCACTGGCATGTTCATTGCTGTCGGGCTATGTGATTGCAGCTGTTGACCAGTATACGTGCATAGTAAACATGAAGGAACTTGCATAATCACGGCTGTTAGCAGTCACAGAGTTGTCAGATAGGTAACCATGATGATCGGCGCCACAAGTGGTATCATGTATGGATGATATATCGTCCCAGCAAACAGTCAATTGTACGTTCTAGAAATCCCCAGCAGTGATCCGAACGCCATTGTAAGGATGAACTTTGCTGGCAGCAGTGTATGTATCCTCCCCACTAGACTCCATCAACCTCGTCTGAATTGTCGAAGACTCGCCTCCATGAACCTTGATCAGATACGTGCATGAGTCGCCTATTGATTAACAATGATACTTTTCACTCACCCTCCCAAATCGCCATCTAAGACACTCTGACAGCCTGATGTCCCGACTTCGTATCCTGTCCTTACATCCTTGATGAGCTGATATGGATGCAGCACATAGGAGCGAATCTGAGAGCTCCATCCGATCCCCGGTAATATGTTGTGCACATCGGCTTTGGTTTGCGCTCTGAACAAATGATTTCAGCAGCATACAAATGAGAAGAGTTTCGCACTTACCTCTTTCGCATTTCCACTTCATATAGTCTTGACCTCAGAAGAGACATCGCCACAGCACGATTCCTGTGCTGACTTCGCTCTTGTTGACACTGCATTAGACCCACGAGAAGTGCACAGAGATGTGAAGGGGGTTCGTACTCAGCGCATCGATAGAATAGCTATCGGACGTACCGTGACCGTGATCCCCGAAGGAATGTGAGTGATCCTCACAGCACTTTCGACTTTGTTCACGTGTTGGCCGCCTAGTGTCCAACATCAACATCGCTGTTTCAAAAATAAGATAAACGAGAATGAACTCACCTGCGCCTTGACTTCGCATTGTCGTAATTTTCAAATCACTGGCGTTCAACTCTATTCCAACGTCGTCGGAACTCTCGTCGAAATGAGGAGAGACACGGACGCTTGCGAATGAAGTATGTCTAGCTCCAGCGGAGTCAAATGGCGAGATTCGTACGAGGCGGTGCACGCCGCTCTCATACTGCGCGTAGCCGTACGCGTACGGGCCTATCAAGAGAAGGGTAGCAGATTTTATGCCAGCAACATCTCCTGGCGACTCGTCCACAGTCTGGACTAAGATTAGACTTGAGCTAAAGGTATGATTATGCCAGTAGTTGGACGGAAGACTTACCAGTGAAGCCTCGTGAGTGTCCCCACTTCGTATACATACGAGCTAGCATGAGCGCGAAGTCGCAAGCCTCAGTACCACCAGACCCTGACCGGACATCAATATATGCCGAATTGAGGTCGGTAGGCTCGGACAACCACAAAGTAACGAGGTATTGGGAGGCGCGAGTGTGTAGAGCCTCTAGCTCAGATACAAGCTCTCCCTGCATTTGCGTATCGGACTCTTGGGCGAGAACTGCAATAATAATAATAAGTAGATGATGGAAAGGTAAGATAAAGAAGCGTACCAGCCAATTCATGCATTCCTGTGTTGATATCTGCAAGCTCTCGATACGTCGATAGCTTTTTACGAAGGTCACCCAGTCGCGCTGAGTCCTTGAGGGCAGTGGGTGCGTCGTCCCATGCTGTCGCATCCTACTCAATGAGCACAAAGTCGAGAGGTACTAAAAGACATACACGCACCTGTAACTTCTTCTCTATGACCACAATTTCATCCTCCATTGCCTTCCAATCCCCGTGGCTGTCTATGTCCGACAGCGTAGCGGCTACATCGGTCAGACGTTCGCGGACTGTAGCAGATAACAGCAGATACCCTTTGACATGTGCATTGCTCTTTGATGCTACTGAAGACAATTGTCGCAAAGCAGACGTAGTAATCGCGACAGAGGTGTGCGACCAAGGTTCGAGTCTGTGGATCCATTTTGCAGCCTGGGGTATGCTCACGCGACGAGGTCCTGACCGACCTGCAGCAAAGACATGTCGTATCATAAAACACTAGAGCACACCTCTCCTCCAGTATCGAGAACGAAAATGGTCGGGTGCAGGATGATTGAACGTTCAGGGTTAGTCGAGACCGTCAGAGTCGGCGACAGCTTCGGCACAACCCATTATGATTCCTGAGCGCTGAGCATTACTAGTACGGCGCTAACGCGACTATACTAATACCCACGTAAAGGCCTCTTGACCTCTTGACCACCGACCGCATTCTCCGTTCTGTGTGAATACCGCACAGGTATCCGACCACACCCCAGGGAACGAAGGCTTCTACTCTCGGAAGAACGTTACAGTTCATCCCACAGTTCATACATAAATTGACTATACATGAAGTCAGAGCCTGAGAGGCAGCGGAAGCACTGTAAGTCGCGTCGCGTCTTGCACAACCTCATCTCACGAATTCCTATCAACAGAATAGTATATAAACAGTCGCTCTTTACTACCATTCCACGAAATGCTTCGACGCGCCGCGAAGCTTTTTGCTGGTTCCACAGTCGTGGGTGGCGTATCAACCTACTGCTATCTACGCTATTATCAAACCGAATCTTTTGACCTATCTGTGAGGGAACGTGGACCTGATGGGAAGCCCACCCGAGTAACACGCGCGTTCCCTCTCCTCTCCAAGGATGAGGTCGAAAAACGCCTTACTGAACATGCTTCATCCGTGAGCACGCGCCGGCCAAGTGGTATCGTGTGGAAGCAGAGTACAGCATTCTTGGCTTCGAACTCGCCCATCGAGGATGCCAATGCCAGTGGGTTCATCGAGAAGGAATCATCTCCAACCGGCGGAGACTTGCTCTTTTTTGCAGTAATGGACGGGCATGGAGGGTACCACACATCCCGTCTGCTTTCTAAGGTCCTCATCCCTGCAGTGACCTTGGAGCTCTCCACTCTAAAGAATTCCCCGAGTGTCCTCGTACCGAAAGGAGGCTTTCTCCAGAGTTGGAAGCTGTGGCTATGGCCTCCGACTGCTGTGCCACCCACCGGATCCTTCGACGCCGACCCGAAGTATGTCTCCCTTGCCATACAAACGGCGTTCGCCAACCTCGACTCGGATATAATGAATGCGCCACTCCGCATCCTGTCGGAAGCGCTGTCTCAGCCTGGCGCAGACAAGAATACCCTTCCCGATCTGAGTCAGCATCCAATGGGCCTGGCTACTATGTTTCCTGCTATGTCTGGTATGTTGACAGACGTCATTTCCCGGGTCGAACTATCCTAATCTACATCCTAGGAAGTTGTGCTCTGATGGCGCTATTCGACACTGCTCATCGCAATCTGTATATTGCATGCACGGGAGACAGTCGTGCAGTCGCTGGGGTTTGGGAAGAGACGGCAGATGGTAAGGGTATATGGCGCGTTGACGTCCTGAGCGAAGATCAGACAGGTCGTAACCCCAACGAACTCCGGAGGTATGTGCTTCTCTGTACTGTTTATGATTCACTGCTCATCGGATTGATAGAATGCAATCCGAACATCCCCCGAGTGAGGCAAACGATATCATCTCCAGAGGTCGTATCTTCGGTGGGCTAGAAGTCGTAAGAGCCTTCGGCGACGCACGATACAAATGGTCCAGAGATGTACAAGAAGTGTAAGTTTTATAGCGCAGTAGTACGGGACTATAAACTGATCCTCCGAGTATTTCAGACTAGCGCAAGTCTTTCTTCACGGTAACAATGAGCGCATGCGACCCGCGTCTCAGCTTTTGAAGACACCTCCATACGTGACACCTCGCCCCGTCATCACACACCGCAAACTGCATGGTCTTCCCCTCGACTCTCCCGACACCGCCTCCAGATCCAAGTCTACCCTCCGCTTCGTGGTCCTCGCGACAGATGGTCTCTACGACGAGCTCACCTCGGAGGAAGTCGTCGCCCTCGTTGGCGGGCATCTCGCCGGCCTTAAAGGCACCATCACCAAAGCCAAACTGAACGAGCTCGTGCCGACGCTCGAGGGCGAGGGCAAGACGTTGGACGGCAAAGCAGCGCGCATCCAGGACTCTGCTGGCTCCTGGGCGTTCGTAGACGACAACGTCAGTACGCATCTGATTCGGAACGCATTCGGCGGAGGGGACGAGGGCTGGTTGAGGAAGCTTTTGAGTATTCCTTCTCAGTACTCGAGGTCTTACCGGGATGATATTACCTGCACTGTCGTATACTGGGAAGACGGTCGGAAGGAGCAGGCGAAGATGACGACGTTCTCTTCAGGCAGTAACTAGGAAAAGTACAACACTATATATTGCAGTGTGATGATTGATTGGATGACGCGTACGCGCGAACTATCTGAACTACATCGAGTAGCCCAGGACGTAGAATTGTAAGTACATGCAAGACGTAGAAAATTGAGAAAATGCCAAAGAAGTCCTTCGTAAGTGTAGGAGCAACGAACCAACGATGCAATATGCGACATGGCCACTACGGCCACCACCACCTCTCCCCTCAAACCGCCATACTCCGCTTCTTCATCCTCTTCACCGTCCCGGCCCCGCTATTGTCTCGTTGCTGCCGCAGGTTGTTTCCCCCAGCGATACGAGAAAACGGGTTGCCAGCATGTGTCAACACGCCAAACGCATGGTTACGTCTGCCCTTCGGGGGAGTGAGTGGCGTCTTCGCCCATGCGACCACATCGTCAGCATCGTCCAGTTGTCGTTTCTTATTATTGAACTTGCTGCCTGCGTCGGAGTAGAAGCTGGAGACGGTAACGGGACCGACGCTTGAACTCGACGCCGTGGCAGAGCTCGAGAGTGGAGGTAAAGACGGTTCCGTGAGAGCAGGTGATGGAAGGAGGGCAGGGCTCTTTGGTGCATCCACGGCGATAGCGGTATCCTCTTTGTCCTCATCCGACTTCTTCCCAGCCTTCCCTTCTGCTGCAGTCACTTTCTCTCCCACATCATCGTCGTCATCATCATCATCATCCTGATATTGAGACAGACTCAGCAGCGCCTTCGTTGGACTCGCCTTGGTCGGACTCCGCTGCGAAGCAGAAGCGATTTTCTGTTTGAGCAGCTGCGCTTGAGGATCAGCTAGGCTAGGCTTCAACTTCTTCGTTTCCGGCGGAGAATCAGGGCGACGAGGACCAATGAAGGGTTTTGAAGTCTTCTCCTGCTCGTCTTGTTCGACCTTCCGCTTCTTCATACCGGCTACCAGTCCAGTCCTTGAGAGAGGAGGAGTAGGAGGAGTGGCGAGGGGTTTCTTTGACGTAAAGATGGGCGTTGACACAGCTGCCTCCAGTTTTGAGCCTTTATTCTGAATGTAGAACAGGATGTACGCGTTCTTCATACTGGTCGGCGCTCCCGACAGTCGAGTCACGGATTCGTCATTCATCTCGAACCACTGTCCATGAGCGTTCTTGATGTGAGCGTAGTAGTGACCGGAGTTGGGGCCACCACCCGCATGCGAAATGACACCGTAGAGACTGTAGGTGGGTCCGAATTGGCCTTCGCTCATGACAGGCTGCAGCGTAAGCTGATCGTCGTATCTGACGAGATTGGCCATTTTGCGACCCATGGGGGAAAAGCGTTTGAGATGAATACCGAGAACGACCGGAGCTTCATGGACAGTGAAGGACTTGTCGGCTGAGACGTGCTTCTTGCACCTAACACTACGCGTTAACAGCCTGTAAAACGCGATTGAAACAAATACGTACTTGTCGCATTTGTATTTATCAGCTCCCTTCAAATGATCCACAGCAACGAACTTCCGCAGCGCTTTCTGAAGCGAATCCACTCCATAAATATCCACGCTCAGGTCCAACATATCGTCAAAGGTGTCGCTGTTGTATCCACAAGACTTGCACGCGACCCTCGACCTCAACTTTCCTCCGAAGATCTTGTGGACCCAGGTTGTCACAGCAAGCTTATGATCAGGTTTCCTATATGATCATAAGTGGACGTCCACAGTACATATACGAAGATAATACTCACTGTAGTCCAGCCAAGCAAGACTTCTGTAACGCATCTATGGCATAACGAAGAAATTCGTGAGAATCCTCTTGTCTTCCTCGTCGCATGTATTTAGCAATTTCTATCAAGGGAGGTGAGTCTCATGCGAAGGAGTTGAGCTCTCGATAGCACGCACCTGATAATTTCGATGTGATTTGGTATGGTGTAGTCGAAGCCGTTCTTGAAAAGCATTCACGCATCACATTTCGAAGAGCGCAAGACATGCAAAATGTACCCTTCTTCACGCGACCTAATGAAGCAACATAAGTACAGCGGAATCATGTTGATATCACCCGATATACTCACACTGGTCTCCCTGATGAGAGTTGAGCACTCGCACGAGTGGTGGGGTATGAATGAGACACTGCAGGGCGCTGTTGAGGAAACACGTATTCCCAGTGTTGTTGAGACCGCAGCCCATGGAAGCTGATGATGGCCATGAAGTCTCGATAGGATGCGTCCACAAGGATTTTGCAGGAGCAGATGGCGCTTGTGGAGCTGCAGACGGTGTTGACGAGAGTTGTGGGGGACGCGTCTCAGATGAATTCTAAGCCATGACCGTGAACACATGGTAGTAAATAGAGCGAAAGGAGCGAACTCACATCGTTTTTAGACACTGTGGTAGGTGAGCCATTGATAGGCTGGTACTTCCCGTCTCCAATGGCCAACGTTCCCGAGGACGATCCTTCTACGAACTCTATGGGAGGAGGTAGCAGTTTGTTGAAGCTTTCTACATCTTTTGCAGGAAGGTATTGAGCAGCATCTCTGTCCCGGTTTTCGGAAAAAGTTGGCGCAGGGTAGAGCTGTGTAGCAATCATTCTGAGGGCAGCCTGACGGCTTGCTGGAGCACAGTGGATGGAATGACGAGACGACCAAAGACGAGGCACAGTTCGAGAAAGGATTAAGGATATTGTGAGAAATAAGCAGCCCGTTTGTGAAACGGACGTGGTATGAGCGGAAAGCTTCAAGTTCAAGGAACGGTCGGCCGTGGCGAGCAAATCTCAGCCACTCGATGATTTGTTTGCTCTTGTTTGGAGCGAATCACGTGATGACGTCTAAACACAGGGCCCGACACGGTCGCATACAACTCTCACCGCAACCCTCTCGTCGACCATGACATCGTCAGAACTACTGATGCTCGGCGACTGCCAGAAAGCAGCAAATGTGCTGCTAGCTGGTATGCGAAAACTGAATCTGCATGGACCGTCGTAAGTGGAACAGCACGTTAATGACACCATAAGTTTAGCTAACTTGAAGTGCATGGCTCCTCGGAGAACGTACGGCCTATTACTTCTAAATGACACCTTTACCCAAGTCATGGCCATTTTATCTAGCTATTACACCTGCTTCACACCGTGGAAGAGTCGCGGACACTTCTCTGCGGGCTTCTTAATTTTGTCAGAAGCCCTATCTAGTATCAACCTCCTGCCTACCGAGATCTTAGTCTATATCCTCAAAATCTTGTTACTAGATGCTTTTGAGGACATATCTTACCCCGTCCATTGCCATCAAGTTGAAACGAGCACTCCCCGATGGTGGAAAGCAAGTCATTGGAGGGGCTTCCTTCATGTGTGCCACCACTGGCGGTACAATATAATGGCTTCCACTACCTTGTGGAATTACATCGTTCTCGACCAGTCGGTGTTGCCTAAGCACCGTCACGCCGCGGTCAGATTTTTCACTCGATGCTCCGGCGCTTGTCCGTTACAAGTACTGGGTCGACTCGACGAATTACTCGCAGCGCTATCACCTGATTTTTCTCGCGTGCGTCGTCTACGCATTTTCTACAACTCTTCTGCACACTTCGCTGGTCTTCGTGATTGGCCGGCTCCAGAACTAGAAAGCTTAGACATAACTTTTGTCCTGGACTGGCTGTACCACGAGGGCTCATTCAGAAATCCTATTCTTTTCAGGAACTCAGCCTCTTCCCTTCGTCGCCTATCCTTGGACAACGTTGACTCCTTGGATAACGTCTCCTTTGCGTCTTTAACCTACCTATACTTGTCCGGGACCTGGTCGCGTACTGCGACGTCCGATAAGTACAGACAGCTTTTATGACTACTGTGCAATACTCCCAATCTCCAAGACTTGTTTCTGGCCAGACTCTCGCCTTGGCTCGATGAAGAGGATCGTCATGGCGTGACCGACTCCGTAGAGCTCCCGCATCTCCAGCGACTTGGTATACGGAGTGAGAGCTCTCAAGTCGATCAGCTCCTCCACAACTTAGCGATCCCGTACGGTGTCTGTATCTCTGTTGATATCCCGTGCTTGATCTCTCATGACATATTCTCTCAGTTTTCGGAAAACAAAGCGACACTGCGCCCGCTCGATGATATTACTTCACTTGAAGTTGATTACGGGGTACTCTCGGCAGACGATCCTAGGATAATCGTAAACGGTGTAGGGTCATCAGGGTCCTTCCATGTACGATACCGCGACGCAGGTCACGCGCTGGATCCACAGCGCGTGTCCCTCAGCAGACTCGCTATGTTCAACCTGAAGGAGCTGTGATTGGCAGGTTCAAGGCCCTCTCGTTTGCGCCTCGCACCGCCTCCGATGTTTTGGCACCCTCTCAGAGACCAGGCATCTTTGGAGAAGTTGGTCATCAAACACAGTGCATCACTGGCCGACATTCTCCGCCTCTTGACCCCATGCGGCCCCTCCGCATCCACTGCGTACGAGTCTTCTGCCTCACCCATCCAAGCCCTATGCCCTCATCTCCATAGTTTATGGATCATCGGGACAGCTGAATCGATAGTAGAGGCATCCGTCGAACTGCTCTCTTTCGTTTCCGAGCGTCACGATGTGCTCGGACCGTCGTTAGGCGAAATCCTCTTGCAATTTTCTCTAGGACCGGACTCGGAGGGTGGATCGACATCTCAGTCATCCTCTATAGAAGCTTTAGATAATTGCATCTATGTTCTCAAGGGCGTTGTCGGGACTGTCGAAATCGTCGCATCGACCTCCCTCCGCTGGCGACGACGCCGGTTTATAGAGGGAGTCCAACTTTGGGAAGAGGAATTGGATATTCGACATAGTGAAAATTATTGGGGGCGGACTTTGCGTAGGTCGGAGACTGGCACACGGTCAAGTCATCGGTGTGATCTAGCGTATTACATGGGAATAAAGAAGACATGTAGATATAGATAGGATCCGGATGGATATGCAAGAAACAAATGTACACTATCTACGACATTGAGAGCACAATTAAAAGTGAAATTATCCAATCAGCAGCGAAGAATCACCAGAAGGCACACCTGCAGAAATCAACTACTGTGAGATATGTTCATTGCGCACAGCAAACAGCTACTCACCATCCGGAGAAACATTGACACAGGTTCTCTATGGACGTCGCCTGGAGAATCAGCTTGTCGACTTGCGCTTGGACGGATAATGGATGCTCCGGGTTAAAGTCCCGACCTAGTATCCAGAATAAATCAGAACCGAGTTATATGCATATCGGTGCTGATGCTCACCGGTGAGCTTGTGCTGCACTCGCTTGAATACCGAGAGAGCACGCTCATTTCTGACTTCTTGCGCCTCTGCACAGGTAATGAATATGACGACGCCATCACGCATATGCAAAGAGCGTACCGTTCAAGATGTCATTCTCGTCGGCCTTCAGCTTGCGAATCGGTCCCTGAGGATAAGCAGCACGTGCAAGCTCAGCTGTACGGTTACCGCCTGTACAATGAGGGTCAGAGAAGGGACATATTCCTCGAGATACTGTACTGGCCTTCTGAACGACGAGTGTCTGCATCGGTCTGCATCAGTCTCCAGTTGATCAAGGGGTCGTAAACGAAGGCCTCCAGAACAGCCATGAGCGAGTCTTTGTTGTCTCGCAGTACTGACATGCTAATCTCGCACGTATTCCTAAAGCTACCTTCAATCCCGCTAACCTGTTATCAAAAGATTAATGCACAATATTGTGATAATGACCAGCGCAACATACCTCCATAGCATGGGTTAACATACGCGTCAGTCGGAAGGGAATCTTCTCCGGGAACTTCTCTCGATGCATAGCCACTTCGAAACAGTCACCAAAGTCAATGTGTGCCACTTGACCACTCTTCGTCCCAAGCATGATATTCGAAGGATGACGGTCACCCAGCCCCAAGATATGTCCTACCATGCTGTTGACAGCTAAAGAGCGAGTGTAGGTCGCACGACGTTCCAGCCAGTGTTCGGAGCTCATACTCTTCAACCACAAGACGCGGTAGAGATCCTGTCCGGTCGTGTTCTCCAGTGCGTACTCGAAGACCTCGATCTTCTGTAGCAAGATAAGGTTTTCATAATCGGGTGCCATCTGAAGAAACCTATTCAGCGGTAGTACACTCCGTAAGCAGGACTTACGTACCTGCAGCATCAACCGGTACTCGATATTAAGCAGAACCTTCCTAGAGTCTCGATAGTCACGGACATGAACATGCAATGTGTCACAATCCTTCAGCCAGCCTATGAGGCCAGCGTTAGGCGCCAAGGGAATGACGGAGAAGCCATGAATATGCAGCCGTCGCTTGAAACTAGCAGTGTCAACGGAGAGAAGGTTGTTGATAAGGGTGAATAGTTGCATGACACGCTCGTCCTGACGCAAATCCTCATGACCTAATGTATCACCGATACTAATCAGCTTATGATACATAACACACGAGGTCCACATACCCTTCAGCAGATACTGGTAGTCTTCACCATTACTGCCTTTCAATACGAGTCGACGCGGTCGTTGTTTGGAGGGAATGACCGTCAACTTCGTGGCGAAGCTAGTGATTTTCACGACAGGACGCCCACTCTGGTATGTACCTGAGAATGTCCCATCAGGACATGATCTTCAGCGCACGAGTGTTATGAAACGCACCAGGCACAGCTAGCTCCAAGTCATGAGCTTTGAGCAGCTCTGGCGATACATACTGAAGGTCTAGCACCGAGAGTTGTGGCAGCTGCTTCTCGATCTTCCGGAATACCTGGAGAGCAACGTCAAACACAGTATGACTGGAAGCAGAACAGACCTACACCATAGTAAATTTCCCATGCTTTGTCAAGATCACTTCTTTCACCGTACACCTGGTATCGTCGACAAGCTTCACGAGCTTCATACAAATCCCGCCCAAACGCCTGTGAGAACGAGATCTCTCGCGCGGTCTTGGGGCCCTATATGGGTGTTAGCCATGAATAATGTCGGTGTCAAGAGGATCACTGACCGTTTCAAGCATATCATGCAACGGCTCAAGACACGCAATCATGCCCTCGGGGTTCTTGTCAGTGAAGTACAAGCGTGATGCTTCCTCCAAACCTTCGTGCCATAACTCGTGCCACAGGATCGCCACACGAATTAATTCGCGGCCGACAAGAAGGGCCTGCTCGACAATCACTGCACTATGTGACCTCATGCGTTCCATGATGGTCAATGCAGCACTCTTCCGGGTCGCGCTCGAAGACTGGGATGCTACGGTAAGAGCGTAGATAAGGGCTTGCGGGTGGTTCTTGCCGACTTCAATGAGCAGATTATTAATGTTGCGGCGAATATTTGCGCTGGGGGTTTGAATCCGAGCAATGATCTAGTTCCAAGTTGGTCAAGGGCAATCTAAGTTGTTCCCGCAACACTCACCTGAGGAATCACCTCCAACCAGGTAACAACTTCAACATCGGAGAAGCCTTTCTCCATAGCATGACTGACGTCATCATGGTGGCCGTACTTGAACCAGAGTGTAAGCAAGCGAAGCGTATCTTGCAGGGCATCGTCATTGCGAAGTGCAACTGATCGGAAGAAGCCTGGAGGTCATCACATTGAGAAGTCAATACGAACGCAAAAATCTTGGGACACTCGCCGTCTAGTGATTGTACAATATGCACAACCAGTTCATCGCTAGGTTTGTCGACGATCCCGTTCTCGCTCTGGCTTTCTGTATAGCTTACTACTTCGAAGTTGGCTAGTGCCCATGTGTGCCACGCCTTATACCAAGCTGGGTCGTAGTGAGTTGCAAGGGAGTACGAGTGCAGTATGTCCTTGATATTCCGCTGAAAATCCACATCAATGACGGGAGGACACCAAGTAGAGAGGCGAAAAAACTTACGCTGCCCCAGTTGTCTTTCATCGCCGTTTGCCATTCACCTTGCTTGTAGAAGCATCGCGCAAGTAATCGAGACAGCTCATCCATCTTCTGCCTTAAAACAGGTTGGTTGGCGTTGACTTCGGCCTCGAGATCACTAGCCAGCGAAGCGGTGAAATGACGCAAGAAATCCAAGCTCTCACGCTTCGTCCCAGCGGCCCACATATATTTCAGATGTGCATAAACCACATTAGGCGGTGCTTTCATGTGTGTGTGGTCGTGATACTGTTGTTGCAGCTATTGTAGAAGTCAGCCAGATATATCTTCTTGAATGAAATGCATACCCTGTCAGGAGAGAACAAAGAATTGATTGTCTTCTCGGCCAGGAACATACGGTCTGACTTGCGAGACAGATTGGCGAATTTGATCCACATTACGGGGTCGTCGTCGGGATTAAGAACCAGGGCGCGGACTTGGAGGATACGTTGCCAAACCTCTACGTCAGGTTGACAAGCCTGTAACCTAAAGAGAGGGGCGGTCATGCTCGGTAACAGGAACAAGGAACTGCGACAAACCTCTTCATCCATGTTTTCCGCATAGTCTCTTGACGTTCAGGCTGGTCAGCAAACTGCTTGTACGCAATAATCTCCTCTAACTCAGACAACATCTGAGCGCGGACCATTGTGCTGAAGAGGATGTGAGCGTAGAGACATCTGCAAACGGGAAAGAGCTGACTTATAAGAGCGACCGTAACTTTCCCCTACCAACGAAGTCAACTCCGGGTCGAGGAGATCACGAGCCTTTGCGATTTGAGTCATGGCTTTGGGGAACTGGTTCTGATGAACAGATAGAATTGCGCGATAGAAAGGACGATCCGCAGAGTCCGGCTTCATTGTAGCGATATAGTCGTCCATGGAGTCCCAGTCGTTCAACGACCATGCAGCTGCGGCTGCCATAGGTGCAATCTCTCGACGATCCTCGTGACTAGCATTTGCCCAGTTCTCTTCCACTTGGGCCGCGAGTTGATCCCATTCCCCTAGTGCGTGTAAGCATTTCATCCTACCGATAGTGATATCCGGCGCATCCGGATCCTCCGTGGCTCTCTTCTCGTACGTGACCAAGGCTTCTTGCCACCGTCCCAGTCGCTCGTACCACTCTTCGTGTTTACTGATATCGTACTGCTCGCGGGCGATCAGAAGCGTCCCCCAAGCAGCATCGTGTTGCTGAAGTTTGGAGTTGATTCCAATAAGGGCCTCGATGATGGTGGGCGATGTTTCTGTGAAGAACTCGAGCTCCTTGTAATGGAGGGCTTTGGCGTATGCGTGGAATTTGATGGCATATTCTCCCAGCGTACGGTTCTCGATCGGCAGAGCTTTCTCTTCATGCTCCATGAACTCCGCAAGGTTCAGCAACCGATGGACCAGATCCGCAGGTGCGAGTGGTGAAGTGATAGCAAACTCGATAGAACGTACAAGATCCTCCTAGATGATAATCAAGTAACGTTAAATTTTCAGAGATGTTGGCACACACCTGATATTGATCGTACAAGTCACCCCAACACGAGAAGAATGCGGCATTGAAGAGCTCCTTTGCAAGCGGAGGATATACATCCACCAAGCTCATGCAGGCCCTGAGAGCGTGAGAGGGTGACTCCTTCATGAGCTCGACAGACAGCCTGTGCATCCATTCAATCCAGTCATCCTTTGTGGAAATCAGCGATACGTCCCAAGCTTGCTTGAGATGCTGCTGGTTCACGACCATCTTGGTCGCCTCCGCAGGGGCTGAGAACTCCGCCGCTTTGCCTCCAGACCTAAAGAAGTAGAGTGAACAACTGCATCCAGGAAACGGGAACTCTGCATTGGACGCACGTTGTCTCGGAAGTAGGTGCATCTTGGGGTAGACGTTCACTGTTCAGAAGCTTTGAGACGAGGCTCTCGTATTTGGGCGGATTGAACCGAATGTGTAGTAACACCTGGAAATGAGGAAATAATAATCAGTGCTGTCGCTTGAACAGATACGAAGAAGCACCGAACCTTGGCAATCGTCGGAATGAAGATCGCAAAGTCGGAACCAAGCTGTATTAGTAAGGAGCACAGTGTGTCTATGACCGCGGCACGAAGTTCGTTTTGCGACTGGCCCAGCACTCGCACCAACGAATGGATGATACGAGAGGCGTGATCAGAGAAGTTGACTTTGTGTGAGAGGCCGTCGATTGTGTAGATAGCCCTCTTGCGCAACGCGACGGAACCGTCTGCACGTTCAGCTGTCTTGACAATGATGGGAATAACAAGCTGCAGATATTCTTCAATGTTTGCACCGAACGTGAGGAACGCGTCAAAGATTTTCATTTGAGTAGCAGCGCTCTTCTCGATCAATTCGCCGTCAAAAACTTTCAACATCAGCGGCAGTATGTGAGGCAGGAATGGCTTGAACTCCGAATCGAGAGCTTTGCCCAGCGCTTCGATGAGGGACACCAATGGCAGCTGCAAAGAAGCCACTTCCCACAGCTCGGTAATCAGATTGAAGATGTCGGGCATATGATTGCGGACATGTTGCTTGATGATCCCGATAAGAATGGCGAGCTGCTCCAAATGGAACACTTGAGTACGAGCGGACGAGCTTTTCGCCACACCAGCAAACGCGGGGATGATCTGATGGAGTTGAAATGAGCGCGAACGCACCCTGAGGCCTGAGGGGGTAAATATCTGACCTGAGGCAAGAACGTCACGCATTTCAGACCTTGCGTCTTGAAAATGGACATGATTGCTTCAATGACTTTGTGATGTTGCCCGCTGAGCGACTGGTCCTTCAGAATACCTAGCAGCGCATTGATAGCCACTGTCTGGTAATAGTCGTCGGAAGAGGTAGATGTTTCGGTGATATTACGCGGCACCGAAGCGTTGCTCAGCGTAGGAGCTATCTCTGCTATTGCTTCATCCACAGGTTTGGTCTAGTGATACAATCAGCAAAATGACACTTATCGTCAAGTTGACCTTGAATCACCTTGCGTCTGTAGGGATCAACAGCGCCAAGAATACCCAGTACTTTGATAACCTCCCGACGAACGGATAAAGTGGGTTCCGTACGTTGTATTCGGCTCAAAATCTGCAGCAACTGAGGGTGATCTACCAGCGGCTGAACAACATATCCTGTGCTTGAGCAGACTTGACCCAATGTGTGCAACGCTGCGTCCCGTTTCGAGAGTGATGGATCGACAAGTTTGGCCATGATGACATCCATGAGGTCCGGAACAAATGGTAGGACGTCTTCGCCTCCAACACAGGCAAGTTCACCGAGACACATAAGTATGTTGGCCGCGACCGTGGGGTTGGAATCGTTGGCCTTAGGTAGGAGAACACGCAACATAGACATAGCGTACGGCTTCATGAGCCTCTGTGTATGGCTGACCAGAGAAGTTAAAAGGCGGGTACACTGTTCTCGGTCTCGCCTGCCAACGTTCGCGACTCAATGAGCGAACGTTCATACACTGGAACCTGGAGACTCACATGACGTTTGAGTATTCTAGCTCTGTGAGCAGTTGGATCAGGGTTTTCCTGAGAGAGGGCATGACGTACGCCGGATTGTGTAGTGCCAAACGGCCAATCAATTCGACGGCTGTCGTACGAATCTCGAAAACCTCATCGTTGAGTGCGATGAAGATGAATCGCACGTTCTCTGCTTGAGCAAGGTGCTTGTCGAAGCGTTCGTGTAATGATGACAAGACAGCCAGGCGGATGCTTGCATCTACGTCAACGATTGAGTGACTTAAGTAGTTTCAAGAATAAAATAACATGCCAGGGTCTGCAATGGCAACTGTCAAGAGTTTGTCGATGACTTCGCTGATGATCTCAATCGAATGGTTGCTGGCTTGGTAACATATAGGATCCTGCATGAATAGGCGGCAGCATGTCAAGGCAGCCGCACGCCGCACTTCGGCATTGTCTTCCTCCAGGTATGGCAGCGCACAGTCTCGAACAAACTCATTCAAGATGTGGCCTGTTGAATCTCAATACATCAACTCGTGTCCAGGATATGACTCCACGTACCACTAAAATCGAAAGTACCCAATATGGTGAGCGCGAGTGTCAGCATCTCAGGCGTCTTGGCAGCTGCCGCATTCTAAGAAAGATAAGTCCACGAATAGCACTGTTGTCCATAAAAACATACATCCGTATTACTGAACTCTCGAGCCATAGGTGCAGCATCAGGTCTCAGTGAACTTGAAGCACCGAGTGGTATGTACTTCTGTCCGCAAAGGATTACGGAAAGAAGATTCGAGAGTCGATCTGAGTCACGGTCAGAGTGACATTCGTGCAGTTAGCTTTCAACATACCTTGGATGGTCTTCAACAGGGGCGGGATGTGTCGTGCAATCGCTACTAAAGCTTGATAGAGAGGTTCACTCAGTTCGCATGCGAAAATCAGGTCTAGCTGATCATGGAGAAGCTTCGTCAAGTTGGGCCCTACAGCCGCCGCAAGCATCCCAATACACTGGAAGATGGGCTCCTCCGACGGCGCATTCTTTTTACTGTCAGAATATAAATGTCTAAGGGACACCGCATGAAGTGATCAAAATTACTCACCCACGTTGCTGCAATCCCTGCTTGATCTGTAGCATGATGCTATCCAGGAAGGTCTTCATTTCGCTTCCTACTGCATTTGCTACATGCCCAATGGCAATGAACGCTGAAGAGAAAATCAGTCGTGTGCCCGTCCGTCGTATATGTCTACTTACCGACAGATCGCTCCGTGGGCTTCTCTAGCTGACTGAGTAGGTGGCCCATAGCTTTGTGCAAGTAATGCTCAGAGAATGTTTGTGTATCATAGACCGCCAACGTGGGTATGAGCGTAATAACCATCTTGCGCACATTCGAGTCGCGATGCGCCTTGAAGACCAGCAATTGCTCTGCAGCATCAAGGAAGTTCTCCTTCATAAACTGATGCACACGTATGAGTATAACGTACGACGAAGTTCCGTGAAAGCACGAACCATCCCGCCATGCAGTAGCAATTCACGATATGTCAACAGCGAGCCATGAATGACCTCAGGGGCCGCCACCTTCAATCCCATTTGAGCGTCCTGCAGTATCTTCAAGAGAAAGGGACTCCGTGTCTGTCGCTCCCGGTGCGTGATGATCTCCAGACAAGCCGCCAACAACTCTGCCGCACTCTCCCTTACAATGATGCGTGGGTCTCTGAGAGGTACCAATATTTTGTCGAAGACAAGGCCTATGTGGGCGTGAAAGTAAGTGGGGTTATTTCTAGCCAACTCCTTCAGTATGAGGACGCCAGCATATCTTCCCGGTTCCTGCTTGTCGGCCTGCAGGAGTCCAATGGCGGCTTGCACTTCGTACTCCATGAAGTAGTCGCCGAATCCAGCACCGCTAATCGCTGCGATTTGGCCGAGTGTCTTGGAAGCTGCAAGCATTACGTTGATATCGTTATTGGGCAAGAGGGACTTGACGTAGTTGTAGAATCGAAAGAGAATGCTACTTGATTCGATGACTCCACCGCCCTCCGCATTCAGTAAATGGTCTAGACAAGCATAAGGATTACAGAATAGAAGCATGACAGACTCAACCCACCAATAGCCGTGATCCCTCCCAATTTCTCTACGTTGGTCTGACTATGCACGAGATCGAAGAGCTTCCTGTTGATTGTATCGTCCCATATCTTGGCAGCTGCATCCGAAGACATCTCAGGAACGACTTCAATAACCTTCATTGTCATTGTCAGATACATGGACTTCATGAGAGAATGCAAGATACTTGCATATCGCTGCAGTTCGACAGCTGCTTGCACGCGGACGTCATGGCTCTTGTCCTTCAGTCCCTTGAAGATCTGGTCGAGAAAGTCAACCTGAGACGTGGCCGCGAGGGAAGACATCCCGATCAGAGTCGATACAGGAGCGATGCTCTCTCCGAGAAGATGCACGCGAGCGGTAGGATAGCAGTCGTGAACAGTCGGGTTTGCTCAAGAAGCATGATATTAGGCACCGTGCTGGTAAATGCCTAAGAAGTGAACGCGCTCGCTCAGTCAGAGCATGCTAGTAAGCAACAGCCGCTGGCTGACAGTGATGCTGCACGAGTCAGACTCCGACATCGTTGACTTTCACGTCTACACGGTCATCTGTCACATACTCAAACATGTTGGATAACTGTCAAAAACATGCGAATTCGCTACTTTCTGATTTGTTGTTCATGGATAGAAATGCGTCTGGACCATCGTCGTCGTCAGTTGGATACGTTTTTACACGAGTTTGTGGCACAGGCCTCACACAACCTGCCCCACTTTTGGAGTCGCTAGACATAGTGTTTGACTACGACGTCGTGGAGTTTGATTTTGGACGTGGCTCGGTGACGGTTCCACCCCTCTTTGCAAACACGACGCCTCGCCTCCGTCGTCCCATGCACTATATCGACACCATACCACACAATACCTTTTCAAACTTGACCCATCTCGACGTGATAGGGTTGAGGTTTGATTCTCCTTCGTCCCCGCAGACGGCGTACGCGCAACTCTTGACGTTTCCGGCATCAGGTCCCAACCTAGAGGAATTGGTATTGAAGTGTCTCAAACCTTGGGTAGACGGTGAACAGGTGTACATGTTAGAACAACCCCTTGCAAGTCTCACAGCTTCTCTCCAACATGGAACTTCCACGAGGTTTATCCATGTCCTTCAATGTCATGTTTTTACGCCGAGAGGGTCGTGGCATTTTCAGCACCTTTCCCGAGGATACAAGACTCCTCCATACGCTTGATGATATTACTTCAGTCAAAGTCTACCTTGGATCCAACCAATGGGATCTCACAGTGACTGCGAACGGGTCTGGAGCGTCAGGGGCATTCCATATCTGCTATCAGAGCGAAGTCCCACAAATCGTGCCCTTGCTCACCAGACTCGCGATGTTCCCCCTGAGGGAGTTGTGGATCGGTGGTCCTGAACCTTGGAAAATAGAGGGCTCCGGCACATGGTGGCGTTCTATTCCTTCGCTGCCGTCCTGGAGAGATTGGTACTCAAAAAATACTATTTGCCGGTGACCCTGGATGCCCTATTACCATCCGAACAGCCCACATCTGGCGGCGAGACCATCGTACCATTTCCCCGTCTTCGTGCTCTGTGGATCATAGAGTCACAGGACTCGTTGACGGAAGCATCTTCAGCGAGCGTGACGTGCCTTACCAGGCGTCGGGACCTTCTAAGGTTGCCACTGCACGAAATACGACTACAGATCTAACCCCCTCATCCTGACTCGTCTATCTCGGGAAGCTTAAAATCACTTTCATCAGCTCTCCGAGAAGTGACCGACACGGTCGAAATTCATGCCTCGTTACCTGACGGGATTGACCTTGCTTCGGTGGCGACGACACCTCTTTACAGGAGGTCGTATTGTTTTTGGCCGGACTGGAGAAAAGGAATTGACCCATTGAGGACTGACACGGAAGAACTCGAGGACGATGTCGCTATGGACTCTGATGAGAGTTTGGAGATGGACGAAGATGAAGGACGAGAAAGATTGAACCTCAGGCGCGGGCCGACTCAGAGGGGGCTCCGTCGCGCAGCGAATGTGCTTCATGTGTTTTATCTATACGTCACAAACGCCTGTGCCGATGTCCTATTCGTTTTTGACAGGTAGGACGATGTTGGTCCTACCTAGGTTCGGTGGTCGTGCTATGATGCGGGTGTGCACTGGCATGTAGTCCTGCGATCCCTATTATCGAATAATTCGCTGCAGTCGCCAGAATGTGGCGGAGAGCAAATGGCCCGATCGACCTCAGTTCATCAATTGTCGCACCAAGTTGCCCAACTAGTCCCGAGTACACAAGCATTTCTGTTAGTACTAACATTGTATCGCACTTCAGGTCCTTACCACACCGATGAAGGCGATCAATAAATCCATTTAAGTTGAATGCACTCCTACACGCTGGACCTACAACCGGGGTCACTACCGAGTCTTTTGTTCTTGTCTCGCCATCCGAGGCGCTGGCAACGGAAGACAAAAGAAACTACGCGCCACACAGACACTTTCGTGGGAGACTGACTGTGACGGCATTGCCAGTGTGATACATATGTCAGAGATTTGTATTAGATCGACGAAACAAGGCCGGAACACGGCGTCCCTCCGACAGTGGCATCAGGGTGGCGGGGACATGCGTACTACGGGGTATGGATGCAAAGGTAGGGTATGAGTAATAAATGATGGATAGTTTACGGTGTGAAGTCCGAAAGTATGAGGTAGAATTGTTCTGATGGTCCTTTGAAAATGCGAGAGAAAATGCTGGGAATGCATGGAAGGCCCCTAGGGTTACAACAACATGAATGAGGGCATGAGGTCAGGACGTGAACAGCATGGAGGGTACTACAAATGAAATCAGTACTGCGACCAGGCAGTGGAGAGTGAATGCGGAGTCGTGTCGTAATACAGACTTTGCAGAGCAGGCTCGGCAGAACGAGGGGTGGGGTGAGCGAAGTGGTCAGCGCCATTGAGCTGGGCCAACGAAAGCCCCGACAGAGGGGACATGTCGGTATCCAATGAGTACTGTTCGTGAGAGGGGAAGAACGCGGCATCCTCATTCCAAGTGGACTTCGGAGATGGGAAGTAGTCGATCGGGTACTCGAACGTAGTCTCCACCTTAGGGAGATCGGCGTATGAGGACGTGGCAGTGGACATAAGGTCATCATATTCGGCTGTATGAGGATTCTGTGAGTATTTGCGAGTAACAAAATTGGAAGATGACTCACAGACACCATTAGGCATAAGATAAGGGGAATAATCCGGGCTTGACATGAGCATATAGGAGCCCGATGAAGGCGAACTGAAGGCTGAAGAAAAGTGGTTAGAAGGGGCACTGCTTCCAGGGCTGTTGCTCAGATCGGGAGTAGAGCCGCCATAATACGACATTGGACTGGTCGTCCTGGACGGCGCAGCCAAAGTTGGCACAGTCGGAAGAGCCATCTGGAGGCCAAGAGCGTTCTCCTGACTGACAGGCCTGATCGGTGGTGGCGGACATGACACAAGAATTTCCGGCAGAGGGGATTCCTCCTTCACGGCTTTCCTAGAGTGCCTCCTGACCCTCTGCTTTCCTTCCTTCGATAGCCGCCTCGCATCTTTCTTCGCCTCCTTGAGCAACATCTTCTCATCGGGTACCAACCATTCATTGAGCTCATGCTCGTCCTTGTTGATTTGGTGCTTGCCTCTGAGATGTTTCGTGAACGCGCAACGACGCTTGATGCTAGGAAGCACTATAAGCAATGGAATCTTGTCTGAGAGAAAGATGTAAACATACTGAGAAGTGCAGTGTACAACGGGACACCTATGTGTCATCTTGCTGCAATGAGCCTCCCGGCGGTGACGAGAGCGTGACGAGGGATCACTGAAGAGGGAATCACAGATCCCGATGCCGCAAACATAGGGCTTGTCACCAGAGCTGAGATAGCAGCCGCATTGAGCTCAAGTCTATGGTGTGTGAACGAGGTGACGTACTGAGAATTCATATGGGTCGTAAGAGCGGTCTTCTGAACGAATCGTTTCATGCAAATCTCGCAGGCCCACCGACGCTCCCTGAATAAGTTATCAGCATGCACTTCAGGTGTGCAGGAATGAAGAGCACTCACTCCGCGGGAACATGTGTCTGGATGTGGCGCTTCAAGTCGCCAGATCGAGTGAAGGATTTAAAGCACTCTGGACAAGAACCCTTGGAGCCGATCATGTCAGTATCGGAATTAACGAAGACCGCAACATAGTGCTCACCCCGGAACCCTTCTTCGAGCCGGCAGATCTCTTGGTCATCTTAGTAGGAGCCATGTCTTGAAGTGTAGGAGTCCGATAGAAAGATTATAATGATGAGGACGGGGCGAAAAAATGAGATCGTCCAAAAGTGAGGCGTATAAGACTACAGGACAATGCTCAGCAAGTCCGTGTGGCGAGTGGGAATTCCGGATACCCTCAATACCACGAGTGACCACAACAAGTGCACCTGGATAAGGCGATGCTTCGTCAACGAAAACAGAGGAAGGGATGACGAGGAAAAGTGGGAGTCGTGGCCATCGGGGAGCTTATAAGGTCCCAGTAAAAAGATACGCTGTGGCGATTGGCGCACGCCGTAGCGGTGGTGAAGAGACAAGGGTGCAGTCTCCAATTGTGTTGCATACATCACGTTGAGCAGGTAGCAAGACAAGAAAGTCCAATAGTGAGGGCACTCGCAGTTCGCCGATTTCGACAACAATAAATTCCGGATTACGATTATCAGGGTTACCGGAGGCGCTGGACAGATCGGATCGAGGATCAGCGTCGCAACGCCACAAGATCTGCGATCCTACAGACAAGACCAGCAAGCCGTAGGTAGCCTCGTGGTCTTGTTTCCCACTTGAAGGCACTTGAGGGCCTTACGACATGTCCTTATCTGATGACATTGGGGCGTAACCCGTATAACCAAATCGTATATGTTCGTACACGGTACAGAACAAAAAACATGATGTGTGTTAGTACAGAGTTTGAATACAGCGAGAAACAGAGCAATAACCTGAATAATACTCATACATACAACGCGCTTCAGTTTCCAAGCCCCGGACCATCGATGCGCTTCGTCAACTCCAGCCACGGTGCTATAGCGGCCAGATCTGCCCAAGTGAACGACGCAAACTGGGTCCTACCAGGTCCAACAATGAGGTCCATATCCTGCAAGCGCGGAACCTCCAAGAACGGCTCATGTATCTTATCACCGATGAGTTGGGCAGTGATCCTGAGAAGAGGCAATGTTGTTGTGAGCCCCGAGAACAATGCGCAGGAAAACACAAGGACCTACATCAGACCACCAACCCACTGTCTTCCGCCTTCTTCGGATTCCCCCGTGCCAAACCAGCGCTTGTCGCCTCCTCCCGGGGTAAAGAAGGGATAATTGGCGTACGAGGACGAGGGCAAAGGGTAAGTCAGACGCCTGTACACTTGATTGAGATCACCTATAAGACAAAGACAAAGGCGTATCAGAAGGCGTCGAGTAGAATGGGAGAGCGTTGTCTTACCAATGAGAGTCGGCTGAACCTCAGGAACCTGTGCAGTCGGGTGATCTTCACTGGAGGCAGTAGAGTGCACACTGCGCCATTCAGCGCTGTCGACGTCGCTGCTGTCCCTTTGAATGCCGGGTGGGTGAAGGAGCGTGCGCGCGTTGCTGTTGACAGTGAAGTTGCTCCTCGGCTTGTTGAGCACTCCAAGAGCAACGATTCGGACATCAGCGAACTCTACAAGGAGCTGTTGAGAGCATAAGTATCCAGCGCTCGAATGTAGCAACAAAAGCACTGACCCTAGTATGAGTCTCGAGGTGTGCGAGATTGTTTTGTAGTCTGAAATAACAAGCAAAATCAGCTATATATGACATAACCAAACGTTCGAATGATTTACTTGTATTCGTTGAAAATAGACACGGGGCTATAATTCCTAGAGGTAGCCTCCAGCTCGTTCGCAGACCCATTGCGGTTCAGCATGATGTACCTACAAGCGTTGGTCACAACAGAATAGCAATACCTTATGGTATGACTTACTTCATCCATGCTTCATCCGCAGTACAAGAAGAGTGACTCCTGTGCCAAGCTCGATTCAACAGTCTGTGACGCAAGAACTGTGCGTCAGTGGGCGTATCAATCACATCGGCTAGATAGGACTCACTTAAAAAAAGTCTCCTTCCAAGTGCTCTCCTTCTTCCATTTCTGCCATCCAGGCAGGAACCGTCTCTTGAAACACTCCTCCCACTCGCTTTCTTTTAAGTTGGGTAACGTCGCTTGGTATAGGAGCCACTCGGCTTTCGCCACACTCAGGATCTCCAGCCAGTTGTGCCTGGGCACGGTATGCCGCACACTTAGATGCTTCAGCGCAGGCTCATACGTCTTCTCTGGTGCATCATGGAGGTTGCGGTGGATGGGCCGACGCCACGGATTGAGCGACGAGTCCGACGAGATGGTGTGGAGACGGCGCGAGAGGTAGGAGACCACAATTAGGGTCGCGAGATCAAGCTCGCCGAGAATGTCAGCGATGAGCTCTACCGGCAATGCCTCGAACAACATTGTGGGGGACGATGGTAAGAATGAAAGAAAGGTAGAGCTTGCATTCGGACAGTTATAGGTACTGGACGGACGTCGAAGATCTACAGCACAGGTCGCGCCGCACGTATTTGGTTCTGGCAGCAGCGCCTCAGCCGAAACGAAGCCGGCGGGTATGCGTATGTGTCCATTTGCTGACTAATCTTCATGACGCTGCCACTGCCAGTGCTTCCTGCTCACACGAACACACTGCATCTCATCCTCGTAACTGAGATACCTATATAACCAAGAGAATATTCATCTACATCCTTAGTACCCTACCTACGGGAAATATTAAACAAACGACGATGATCAGAAGTCCTTCCACTCGTCCCAGTCCTCGCTCTTCTTCGCTGGCGCACTCGTCGAAGCAGATTGGTGAGGAACAGCGGGATCGTACTGCGCGTTCGAGCCCCCAGAGCCCCCGTTGAACTCACCAAAGAAGTCTTCGTCGTCATGCTCATTGTACAGAGAAGAACTCTCCATGCCTGCGTATCCCTGGGGAACCTGTCCGTATCCACGCCGCGTAGGCCCACCAGTGATCTTGTCCGACACAGTCCCAACAGCACCGCCAACCGTCCCTGCTACGTCAACGCCAAGCGTACTCTTTCCCCACGTATTGGCACTCTGACCCACCTGGCCGGCCCGCTTCCCTGCTTCGGAGACGTATCCCCGCACACCAGCCTGGAAGGTCGGGTCCATGACTTTCTCCACACTAGGTTGTATCACGTTGTCATTTACGACGCGTGTCGCACCGACCACAGCGGCAGAGAACAACGACCAGCCCTTGCTGAGCGCCGCAACGGGGTTCCCCTGCAAGTCTGCGAGTCTGGGTGCGTTGGCGGAGGACAAATTCCACGAAGGGTGTTGTGAGCCCGCAGCGGGTGTCGGCGTACTTCCGAATCCTTGGTACTTCCCACCCTGTGACGGTGGCAAGTCATCCGGACGTGTTGCGTTTGCCTGTCCCAGAGTAGCAAAGAAGGACTCGTTTGCGTTTTTCTGCTCGGCGTATATTGAGGACGGGTTTGGAGTGGACATTGGAGAATTTGAAGAAGAGTTTCCAAAGGATGCTGGAGAGTTGCTTCGAGAGGGACCTGTGCTGGCGCGAGCCGAGGCTCGCGACTTCCTAAGGCCTTGCGCCGAGGACGGACGTCCTGGTGGACTAAAACTGTTGCCCGGGGTTCCAGCGCCCGCAGGCGGTGCCGATTGTGACCATTCTCTGCCAGCTAACTGGGCATCCAACTAGGATGTGTCATTAGCCCCCTAGATTTTGTCGATATAGGGGACGCCTCTAACCTTCTCTCTGTATTGCGAAGCAGCCCAACAGTGATACTTTTCGTGGGCGCTCATGCTTGGGGTGTATCCGCCTTCCGGGGGGTACTCCGCCATGAACGCCGCGAAGGGTGCGTTACCACCGAGCTGTGAACGGTCGATATGCATTAGGAATTGTAGTTGGGGCCAGAAGAAACCGTTACGCACCTGCATCCGTCGTATTTGCTCCTCCTGCCATGTGTCCATCGACACCGAACGTACGAAGCTGTGCGTACAGTTCCCTCTTGTAATCCGATGCAGCGGTCATATGAGAGTCCCAACTAACCTGATATGTACGCCGAATCCACGGTGCACGCCGGCACATTGCAGGCATAGGAAGACCGCAAAGCTACGGGTGTCATAGCATACGTTGAAATCGTGGTCGATGTACGTCTGATTTAAGACTAACCTGAGAGAGGCCCATTGCGGGTTTGGGTTTGAACAGTCTATGCACTTTTTGTTGTCGAGGTCTTCCCGCTTTATGAGCTCTTGAAGAGTCTTGCGAGCTAGCGTTTGGTCCATTGCGCTGGAGAGAAGGAGAATGACAAGTGTTGAGATCGAGGATGGTGCTTTGCTAAGATTTGGCTGCGACTCGTTTCAACACGATCTGTCTTGGCGCGTGTGTCATCGTGACTCTGTCATTCTCTCCGGCATCTAAAAGAGCCAATGATGTTGCCGAATGCTCAGACATCCATCGAGAGTCGAGACGGCAACATCGACCTAGGGACTTACTTCTGCGAGTCCTGTGACCCTTCAGAGAACAGCAATGTCGAAAGAATTTACTCTTCTGTCTGTATGGGCTAGCAACCGCGAATACATGCTTACTGAGTACGTGAGTAGAATAAGGACTGCCAACAACGCAATCGGGCAGAAGACGATACTTGGAGATTGGATGTGAAGAGAGAAGGAGAAGGGACTTCCGACAGCTGTAATTCAAATAGTGAACAATGTATCTTCACAGTCCTTGAGAATATGAAGTCACGCCACACGCATAGAAGCAGAAGTTACATATCCTGTGATAGAGCCATCAGGATCATGTGCTGTGTACTGTCGGTGTCTGGATGAAACTCGAGGCATGGGTATCGTCCTGGACCTGCGCGGTGTACGGTCTGGTGTGGTCTTGAACGATGCCTGACACCGAGGAAAGCCTGAACGAAGACGAATGGATTGGTGAAGAGTGTTGCCTGGTCCTCGTACTTCGGAGCAGCAGACCTGGAAGACTACCTGACGATCCCACTTGCCATGAGACCATTCTTCTGGAGCTGGCACGACGCGTCTGAGTTTCCTGACATCTGCGCAGATCACAACGCCATCAAGGTTTATAAATAAGAAGGACAGTGTACCTGCCCAGAGACCATGAGCTCGCGTCGAATTTCCACGAATACATTGGCGTAGACCGGGATGGCGTGCGCCCGACGACCCGAGCTAGGTCTCCCGTAGCTGTCGGCCGGTCGGGGCGGTGTAGTCACAAGAGTGTCGAGGACAACCTTCGTGTCGTATTCAGAACATGCGTTTACAGTACTGGACATGGAAAGTCCTGTGTGACAAAATGAGAAAAGCAACTCGCAGGCAGTGGTAAAGAGGCGGGAAAGAGGGCGCCTACACGGCCAGAGGTTAGTGTACCGTGAGGTTGAAACAAAAAATTTGTCGTGGCGCCAAAGGGCGGTTTAAGCCGGTGGCAAACCCGCTTTGAGCCATGTTCATATCGGACCGTATTACGCCCATCTCAAAATTACCATTCACTTTGTCTCACCATTTGCTCGTGATGCACTGAGTTCAAACTGAATCTCGATACACGAACACATCTTCGACAAATGAAGAACCAGACACACATCTTGCAGCACGATGTCTGCGGACAGCACTGACACTACCGGTAATTCCTTGCATCTTGAGTTGAATGTGTGACTTACTGACATTTGTCTGCAGTCTGGGAGCTTCTTCCTTCCCGAGATACAGGGGGCTATCAGCTGTGGAAGTGCAAGGTGTGCGGCGGCACTAAGGCTCATCGTGCTGCCAACCACACTCGTCATGTGAATAGTTTCGCACACCAGGCGGAGCTTGAGAGAATTCAGCATGCACTCGAGGCCGAAGAACTTGTAGTGTTGCCGCGAGACAAGGTCGTCTTGAAGTAAGATGACCTTTTACCTTGACGGCTTCTCGGCGTCTCACCTTGGAGCCATATCAAGGTGGCCATGTGGTACCTCGAGGTCACATCAAGGTGAAATTGAGGTGAGCGCTTTTTCGGTCGTTTCAACATGTCGTCTCCGACGTCTCGTCTCGCCTCTCCGAGTCTCATTCACATTGTATATACACCACTCTCACCGATATACACCTGTTGAAAGACATCAAATAGAACGTCGTACAGTCCCTACCACGCGCTCGTCAATCTCCACCATAGCCTTCAAACCATCAAGAAACAACTGCATGATACCTAACACCACTCGCTGATAGGCAAAATCTCGACCCAGACCAGCTCGTGCCAACGCCGGAATCGTTTGCGAAAGGAATCCCAACAAAAAAGCGAACTCTTGCTGCATTGCATCAACAGTACCCTCCCTGCTAAAGCCATTCTGATCACGAGCTGTATGTTCAAACGCACGGCGGAATTCCTGAACTGCAGTACGCTCTGCGGAGCTTAAGAGCACAACGTATCCAGGCGGGCGTAGTTCGGGACGAAAGCGACGCAGGATTGGCAGCGTCCCGGCAGAACGACCGTTGGCGTACTGAGGACTCGAATAGAGCGCGTGGAGTGCCTCGAAAAGCCTCACAAATTCGCTATCTGCGCTCGATAGGCCCGTAGAGTCTTCTACGTCTGTCAGATCCCCTTCTGAGTCGGACACCGGTGTGAACTCCCGTCGTTCAGGTGAAGTCAATGTTTGAGTAACTGGGTATGGGCAAAGTATCAGCATCTTTCGCTGCAATCATCCTGATCTCCACTCACCAGGTGCTGTTGTGGCTTCAGGCAGTGAAGGGGACTCCGGCGGGCTCAAGAGACCTGGAACCTGACTAGGTAGATCCACGGTTAGTCTATTTGAAATATCATTGAACATCCGAGTTGCAGCACGAACTGAGACATTGCACGAAGTGTTATGAGCCGAAGACGGTCCTGCTGCGAGTTGTTCCTGCGGGGACTTGTTTGTGTGGTGCTACTCCACGAAGACTCCTCGGACTGACATCTTTTATAGGTACATCCATTGTCACCCTAGCGGTCTTGCGGCTCGGTGTCCGAATCAAAGGGAAGCTGCGGATCTGCTCGTTCTGGTGAGTCCCGCCTCGGTTTATTGTTCGTTCGATCTCATATCTTGCAGAACTGTAGTGCCGTTCCCGTTGGTTTCGTTTCGATAATTGCCAATGGCTTGAAGGGACCGTGCGCACCAGGCTGTAAGTATAAAATATTCCTATCTTTCAACGAAGATATCCACCAACCACCGCCTTCTTCAGTCGGACTCGAGCTCGGATTGCGAGCCTCTCCCTTGCAACATGGCTTCCGGCCATAGTGGTTCGCCAGCCGTCACACAGCCAGCCTGTCAATGTCCGGCTGGTACACCCTGTGGCTGTGGCTTGTATGCAGGGGAGGACACATCTCTCGCATTTCCGTCGCACGAAGTATGTCATTCGTTTCTTGCTTCAACCTTTACAGATACTAATTGGGATTACTAGGGAACCCCTACGCGTCAAAGCATCTCGTACCCGTGGCCTGGTGGTGCTGGTTCTTACACACCTTCTGGACAACCTTCAACACCTTCCGGCTCAGCTCCGAGTCCGCCTCACCCTGCGATACCAGCTGGTAGCGCAGAACCACACTCATTTCCTCCGGCTGCTACGTCATCGGCGTCTCAGCATCAGCCGCCTCCTCAGTACCCACCGCATTACTATCTGACATACCATGGTACGCAGTATGCCCCGCAAGGCTACTACGCGCCCGCTCCCCATCATGGAATGCCACCGCCCGGCTTTTACCCTGCCTCGAGCGGCCAACCTCAGGCTGGACTTTCGTACCAAATGTATGCACACGGTCCGCCGGCTGCCCCAGCACCTCCTACCACCGTCACCAATGCTCTCACCATCAATCTCTCTCCTCCTCGACGAGGTCAGAAACGCTCACGAGCCACCAGTACTGCCAGGAACGCCCCGGCGCGAGCTTCTCAGCGTCGACGTACTAGTAAGGACAATGATTCAAGTTCCGAGTACACAGGCCCGGGCGTCCCTGGTGTTGGTCCATCGTCAATGCCAAACACGGGATTCCAGACGACTGCGCCGCACCCTGCGCTTGCTCCTTCTCTTCTCGCAGATGCCGAGGTTCCTGGCTACAGGTCGCTTCTAAAGGAAGCACGTCAGAATCCAGCAACGTCTGCGAGCGATTGTTGGTTCTTCACCCGACCAAACGGCGAGACCTCTCACAAGCCTACGAGCCTACCCGACGTAGCTCCTCCGCTCTACACGGGGAAGCCCATTGTACCTCAAGGCAAGGAGGCTTATGTTTCCTGTCGTCTCTGCCCACTGTACGTCAACCTTTTCTTTTGTCAGTCTCACAACAGCTCATTATTCATTTACATAGTGATTCGAAGAATTGGACAGCGTGGAAGATACAGAATGGTCAGACGACTGCAATCCGTAAGCATCTTGTACGGTACCATCCCAAAGAGTACCGTGAGACCGTGATCGGTCTCGGTCTCAAGGGTTGGGAGGATAATCTGCGCAAGACGGAAGCGAACGATGCTCAGCAATCTGAAGTCCGTGAGGCGTTCACTATCGCTCGCTTTCATGAGTTACTGGTGCGTTGGATAGTAGCAGATGATCAGGTACGTCGCGACCATCCATATATGTATTCATGCACTAATGATATGTCGGTAGTCAATCAATGTTACCTCAACCGACGAATTTAGAGATCTCATACTTTATCTCAACGCAGACCTTTCCGACGATGACATCCCCCACCGGACCTTTTTGACGACTCTTCTTGGGAAGATGTTCAAGACGGAGCATCTGAAACTTGAAGACGACGTTCAGGTGAGTAGCAATTGAATGTACCACTGTATTCAAACTGATATCATTTGTTTTCGTCACAGAACGCGCTCGGTCGTGTTTCGTTCACCTGCGATGTTTGGTCCGACAAGAATATACGTGGATTCATGGGTGTGACACTCCACTTCATCAACAAGGATGAACGTGGTCATTTGAGGCTGCGTGCGCGTCTCGGCGCATTTCGTTTCATCAAAGGTACACATACCGGAGTTGATCTTGCAAGACAATTCGTGCACATATTACGAGAGCTGGGAATCCTACACAAGGTGTGTCCTCGTCGCGTCCTCGCCATGTGAATCAGATCTGACAAAGGTTGAAGATTGGTATGCTCACTATGGATAACGCATCAAGTGGCGATACCATGATGGAGGAGCTTGAGCGGCTTTTGACGGCTGCTGGGATTCGTTTTCATCGGGATGGCAATCGCATCAGGTAATTGAAATCCTATTCATGTACATGTCCTCTGACATGTTCTGTTCTGCGACAGATGCTTTCCGCATGTCATCAATCTAGCTGTACAAGCGGCCCTTGCAAAACTCACAGAGGTAGAGCCTCTTTCGACATTCACATTCGACACTGCTGCGTTGGACGACGATGATACCGTGGAAGACCCTCCCATCGCCACTGGCACCCGTACCGCACTCGAAGCAGACCCATCATATCATGCGGCGTTACTTCGTGATCCAGTCACTCTTGTACGCAAACTGGTTTCAAGCTGTCGGGTATCTCGACTGCGTCGTGACGACTTCCATGACACCATCCTGAAGGGAAATGCGGATGGTTCTTTCCAGCAGAAGCTCCGACCAGTGCAGCTTCTGCGCGATATGGAAGTTCGTTGGTCTTCGACGTACCTCATGATTGATCGTGCTCTTGAACTCTATCCTGTACGTCTCCGACATCATCTGACTGTTGAGTAGTCACTTCAAGTTCCCTTTCACTGATCACATCGTTACAGGCGATCAAGAAATTCATCGAGCTGCCCAAGTATCAACGCGATCTCGATGGCACCCTTTTGACGGAGAACGAGCTCCGTGTTTTACGAGACATTCACCGTCTTCTCAAGCTCCCACATCGCGTGCAAGAACTGCTGGCTAGTGAGAAAACGCCCACACTCGCATTGGTTCTACCGGCGTATGAGAAGCTCATCAAGACACTTCGCATCATGGAAACCTCTCGAGCACATCAGAAGCTCGGTCATGCCATCGCCGTGGCAGCTCTCAAGCTTGAGAAATACCTGGCCAAAACTCGATCAACTCGTGTGTACGCTCTNGCGATGAGTNCGTTCTATTCCTTTCAGCGTTGATCCTTGCCATTGCTGACATCGTTTCTCTATTAGTACTCAACCCGACAATTAAATTACAGTGGCTTCAAGACAACTGGGTACTTGAGGATGTTGAGAAGGCACGGAAATGGGTTATAGAGGCGGTGAGTACTCGTGCGTCATTGACGTCTATAATCTGATCTTGTTTCTACAGATGACAGAGTATCGTGTTGAGATACGCACTGCCACAGGCTCGACTACAGCTCAGGCTCCTGGATCCGTGGCCCCTCCTACATCTTGTCCTCCCGTGTTCGTCCCCGTCACACGCGACTCCACGCGTCTAGCCTCATCTTCTCGGGCCTCAAAAGCACAAGCATCCGGCTACGCGGAGCTGGAAGCTCTTATGCGATCGTACTCGGAGGACTCTCTCGACACAGAGTCCTCTCAAGCCACTGCAAGCACCTCCGGCTCAGCCGGTACCGAGTCCGTAGTGGAGTCCCCCGAAGAACGAGAGGCTCCTTTACAGGTCGAGGACAGGCAAGCGGTACAAAACGAGCTGGATCAGTATACGAGGGCCGGCCTGTCTTCATCTGCAAGTGGGCCACTGGACCTAGTGTTCTATTGGGAGGTGCGTACTTTCGTGCTGCAATTCGGATCAATCACATAAGACGTCGGGATTACTTCTACAGAGTGTTCGCAGCAAGTATCCCCTTCTATTCCGCATTGCAATGGATGTTTTGCCTATTCAGGCGTCAGCCGTTCCTTGCGAACGGGTTTTTTCCTCCAGCAAGGAAACCGATACCATGCGTCGGTCGAGACTTTCCGCAGCCCTGATTGAAACCCTTCAAGTCCTCAAGTTCACGTTTCGGCAAGAGCGATTGGATTTTCGTGACAAATGGCTCGATCGGGAGACGGAGCTCGTCACCATTCACGTATCGGACGAGGAGATAGAGGAGCTCATGTCCCAAGGCAAGCTTAGCGAACTTATGAGCTTGCTCAACGAGCAGATGCAGGCGGAAGATGCTGCAGCTCCGCGGACTTTTCCCGTTGACGAGAATTCTGAGGAGTAGATATATTCTATATGTTTCTAATACATTTTCCTACTACTATGTTGGCTCGCATGGCATTCACAACCCCCCGAGAGTCGATACGAGCTGCACGCAGTGCGGCGGCAGCAGCAGCAGCTTCATCAATACTACCTAAGGCCCTGTTCGGGAGCTCGAGTCGAGTCGAGTAGAGTCGAGTTGACCTGCCTTAAAAGGACGTGAGAATGATGTCGGGCAACGCGGACTGGACGCTGACTCGAGATCATGAGGGAGTGACTCTGGGGTGACGATTGTGGGTGACGATTAGATCATCACTGATAGCGTGTACGTTCGA
>SGPM01000072.1:5417-93786 GCA_004802725.1 Antrodiella citrinella
GTCGCCAGTTGGCANTGCCCGNACCNNNTACCGTTTCGAAGCATCGCACCATTGAACCAACTCACAACGGTGCATCAACTTCTACAGACTCTAGAGTCTCACCAGCAGTATCCGTTTATATAACCNACTGACCATAACCCTGGTCTCTNAACCGTTAACTTCCTTCTCTGTTTTTCGGTTTCGGACATGGCTGAACCACGCACGGCTGGGAGGCAATNCCGAAAGCCTCTCCCCGAAGACGAGNTCGAGCTCAAACGTGCTAGGGGGGANATATCATGCGCGGAATGCCGAAGGTGTGCCATTCGGTTTCGTCGCTGTCAATTGACAGCCTGATTACTNCCCGACACTTATGGTACAGGTTGAAACTCAAATGCGACAAGAAGTTACCCTGCGGTTCATGTGTACGCAGGGGATGTACGACAATTTGTCCAAATGGTGCGCTTGCGGAGCGTCGGTGTTNGTTGGTGTGTTGATCATGTTGTGATGTCGCAGGCACACTGTCTGCTGGTCAGGGTACCAGGTACGTTGCTGCAGCGTCATGCCTCTTGCATCAGCTCACTTTTGAGGATTTAGATTCATCTTGGCAGATACGGATCAGCTACATCGAAAAATCGGAGAGATGAGTGGACGCATACGACAGCTGGAAGATGCGTTGGCTGTCTTCCAGTCGGGCATATCCAATGAAAGGCACCCACTTCTGCGAGACGAGCTCCTTGGTATCAAATACGGTCCCGAAGTTCGCCGAAGGATTGAGGAGGAGGCAACGAGGAATAAGCTTGCAACTACAGTTGACGCCTTGGGTACACTCACAGTAGGAGAACACGGAGAGACGAAATTCATCGGCAGATCTGGGGGCTCCGAGGTACGTCAGACTTGTTCCTTTACTTCTTGTAGACCAAGTTCGATCAATGCGCTTCTTCTACGCAGACGTTGTTCTTAGTAAGTGGCGCTCCAAGTTAGACTCCCCTTTGAAACCCTTTCCTAAGTGTAAAATTTGTCTACAGACCGTCGGTCAGCAAGCAGACGACTCCTCAGACAGTAGCGATGAGCAAGACGAACCAGATGCTGTCGAGCTTGACGATGATTTACAAAACATGTCAATCACGTTCCCCCTCACCATTGTGCAAGACGGGACGGACGAGATCCTACATCGCTTGGAAGGAGAACTCCCTTCGCAGGAACGCGCATGGTCTTTGTGTGAGGCTTACCTCGCTCATCTTTCATGGTATTTCCGACCGATAAAGCGAGATGAACTCATCAACGAGATTCTCAGTCCAATCTACAAGACTGTCGGCGATCCAAATAACCATAGCGGGTACCACCCGAAGTCTGGATGTGGCGGCCGTTGCCCCCATCTTCTAGCTGTCCTGTTCAATATTCTGGCTCTTGGCGCATTGGTTGATCTCACGTTGCAACCGTGCAATAGCGAAGCCGAGAAGTACTATCGTCTTGGACGCGCATCATTGTCTCTGCGATCCATTCTTGACTCGCCAGAGTTCGAGACGGTACAGGCCGTGTCTTTGATGTCAGCGTATCACAGTTTGTGTTCCTCAAGACATTCGGTGGAAAGCGCCTGGTCGCTTGCTGCACTCGCGTGCAAGCTCGCGCAAGCAGTGCGTCGTCCGTCTCATACTCCCACAAGAAGCATCTAGATGACTTCCCTCTCCTCTTTAGCTTGGTCTTCGTGAGTGCTGCTTTCTGTCCATCCATTCAGATGACGTCCGTTGCTTACGATCTCGTCGTTCCTTCCTGCAGATCGTGATAGTGCAGGGCGGGGTTTGGATCGTCAGGTCATCGATCGCCGAAGGAATCTATTCTGGGAAACATTCATATTTGAGGCTGGCCATGTGGGGACTCTCTTGCATTTTGTGCAGTGACTTACTCACGTTCTAACAGTGTATGGCCCTTGGTCGTCCACCAGCTGCGTCTCGACTGCATATTGACTGTGCTTTACCTGCCGACGAGGAGGCGTCTTTGGACGAAGATGGAAAACCCCTAGAAGGCTGTGTGTGACTTTCAACCGGCATCACATATGAGACAAGATAGATCTAGCTCACCTCGACAGATTGGCATTGGAAACTCGCCTTCACAGAGTCCATCGTGATGCACGCTCACGATGTCCTACTTGCTGCGGAAACACCGGACTATGAGAAGATTCTCGACCTCGACCGGAGAATTCGTGAACTAGCCGTACCGAAGGTCAAGCTTTACCCCAAACAGGATGATGAAGAATATCATAACGCTGGCTTATGCATGCAGGGCTATCTCATGTCGCAGCTGGGTTCTGTCGGTTCGTCGCCATTATATATAATCCTCATACTCTATGTTTGCTTACGTTGTCCATCTGAATAGTCATGTTGGCGATACACCGGACATTTTTCACTCAAGCGTTGTTGGATCGTCCTACCAACCCTCTCAAGAGTCTGTATGCGCCTTCATTTCTCGCTGCTAATCGATGCGCGTCCGTCTTGATCAAGTCGTATCTCCACCATTACGACCGCTTCCCCAGCTTGTGCGGAAGGTTTTGGACCTTATGGACGCATGCGTTCAGTGCTTGTGTATGTTCCCCATGGAAAATGAACTGAAGCGTGGCTGACCATACCGCCGGTCGCAGTTGATACTGGGTGCTACCGTTACAAGGTGTCCTGAATCGACAATTGCGCCGACTTCGCTGATAGAGCTTGACCTTGCCGTGGATCTATTCAAGAAAGGGTCTAGGTATTCTAAAAGGGCTCGTCAAGCGTTGGTAAGTTTTCTTTTCTTCTCTGGGATCCTCGTCGTATTTGACAATACCACAGCCTATGCTCATTACCATACGAGCGAAGGCCACCAAATCATATCAACAGTTTCGCAGCCAGCACATCTCGCCGTCGTTGGATGTGCACCTACATGTACTAGGTCCTGAATGCCTTGCAATATTCGGGGGCCAAACCCGCGTTATGTCGAGCAAACTCCTTTCACGCAAGCCTCCGAAAATCAAGAAAAATCGGGCCAATAGTCCACGGTGTCAGGATAGTCAAGGTAGACTTTCCTCGTCGGACACGAGCACCGGTGTCTCTCCCGAGGATACTCCTGCACCCTCCGGTGAAAGCTCTGGCTGTGTCCCGCAGAACGTATGGGATATATTGGACGATGTGAACCCCGCGCTGGTGGACTACCTCTCGCTCTTTCCATCCTCCGTGGCTTTGGTGGATGAGGAGTCCACACTCGCCGACGAACCGATGTCGTTCTCCCCGTCTCTCACACAATCCGACCTGTTCGCTTTCGCACATCCGTTCCCGCAAGAGGCTGGTCCTTCGTCATCTTCGGCCTTCTCGCAATCATCTCACATGATGGACGTTGTGCTCCCTCATGCGCCACAGCCCTTCTCCACGTCTCCGACAGATGTGCACATGCAAGCTCAGCAGCACGATATCTTTATCCCTTCCGCCGATAACGGTTTTGCACAGGTGATGGGAGAGAATGGGATGGTGGACACGAATGGATGGTCCAGTGGCTTCGCCAGCATTCCAGGGGCCAACGTGGGCGTCGGGTACGAGGAAAACATGCCTCTCGGCGGTGACCATGCAATGTTGGACGAGCAGTGGATGAGTTTGATGCGCGATATAGGTCTGCTCGCACCCGGTGATACATGCGATGCTGAGAATCAGTAGAAGCCGAACGGGCTCCATATTTTGGGTGTGACTGAGGGGAAGGTTTGAGGTTACTAATGTGTTTGAGTGTTTTCTCAATTTGTCACATTCCTGCGCGGCATGTAAGCTTAGTACATCTAATAATGTTCTTCTAGATTGAGTACAGTTGTAGTTCGGGGATCATCCATACCACCAATATATCGGTCGAAACAGTGAGTAGATCGTGGCTTCAAGTTCTTGTGCTAGAGAGGGCTGCACGCAGGGTGACTTGCCATGGCCATTTGCCACGCAGTACGGTGTATGGATTGATCTGGTTGGGTGGCCAAGAGATGCTCTGTTGTGGTCATCTGTTACTACGAAAGTTATCTCATTTGGTCGAATGCACGGGCACTGCACTTGAGTGAATCAAGCAATAGAATCTCAAATGCGCGCTGTTCCCGCACTGGATGACGGAGGACGACCTTCAAGAGAGATTCATATTGTTTCAAAGATGATTGTAGCATTCATATGGCCGAACGCAGGTAAGTGTATAGTCAGTTCTGCATCTCGATCGCTGTGCTGATATCGATGAGTAGTACGTCGTGTACAGTCGACGAGTTAAACGTTGAGCTCTATGCGCCCTCCTCCTATGGCCCTGCAGCCGACTCACTGCATTTCTTCCGCTGTCTTGTGGTCTCGAGGCTGGTCGTGGAGGCGTAGTACTCTTACTTACTGTCATCGATAATCTGTGGATGCCGATAGTGGCCGACTCATGTATGCCATCCGATGAATATCTGTTGAAAGGAAAACGTGCGGGAACGAATTGACGAGTTGTAAAAAAGTTACATTCTGCATAGGGGGATGTGTACAAAGAGCAGCAGGTTACTCTGTGCATGGTACAATGACCAGGGCCCCTACTCGTCTCTCCGTCGCATATCCGAGACTGCCTTGGGAGACTACATACTGTGCTTCAAACAGACTCTGCCTATAGTCTGCAGGTGCATCCGAGTGTCGCTCGCCTGTTTGGGAGGTAAATAAAGAGAGTGGTGTTGCGAGGTGACAGAAGGAGTGCAGAAACAAAGAGGGATGTGTGGCGAGAGATCTTGGATGGGACGACCACCGTGACTCAGACTACGCGACGAATTTTCCATTCACAAATAAATCAGATTTAAATCAAGTTTATACGAGCCAATGCGCCCGGTGCGAGTGAGTCCCAGGTGAGTCCTTCCTCTAGCCTCTCTGCAGCTCAACTGACACTTCCATGCTTACAAACGACGCAGACAGAGACGATCGCTGCGCGCAACGTCCTCTCCGACGACTCGACCACACGGACGATGCCGACGAGTCTGCGGGTCCGACGACGAGTCAGAGTCAGAGACTCAGAGTTCCTCGAATCCAGACTACGTGTTCAGTTGAAATTGTTGATGCTGCTGACTGAGATTTGGGGTCTCACCTCGGTCTCGTCGCCCCATCATCGCTATTCTTTCTCAAGCTTTTCGTCGTATGTGACGGTACGTCTACTATACTTTCTATGTCATACATTTTTGTTTATCTTTTGTTTCATAGTTTATCGCTTTCGTGTCGCTGCGCATTCCCTTGATGGTGATCGTATTGCGTGTGACTTGGTCAGCTTCGCATATGAACGGCGATCGGTCGAGGATGACGCAGAACGAGGTGCTATTGCGACAACACGAGCATGAGCAGACGTTGGTTGGTACTGTGTGAACGCCACGTATGGCTTCATTGCAGGTCTAGCGTCGCTGGCTTTTCAGACTTCGGTGTTGGTGCTTATTGCGAGCTCATTCAACCCGAGCTCGCATTAATAACTACACAGTCTACACTCAGTCACCTACTGTTCTCCATTAGGCTCTAGTCTTACTGTGTGGCGTCCGTTGTTCGTATAAATACGTCCCTATGAAGACCTTCCTCCTCTCACTCGCCTTCGCCCTAGTCTTCCTAGCCTACCAACCTCAGTACTTCACCCAATTCATCGCTTCCCTTTTGACCACCACCATGTCTACCGCAATTGTACCGACGACCCAACTCGCCCTCTTCATCCAGACTCCCAAAGGTGCTTGGGTGGTGAAGGAGCACGTCGTACCTACACCCGAGTCCGGCGAAGTCCTCACGCGCGTCGAGGCGGCGGGGCTCAACCCCGTCGACTGGAAGGTCCACGATTACGACTTTGGCGTGTCGGGGTACCCCGCTGTAGTTGGCACCGACATTGCCGGCGTCGTCGTCGCTATCGGGGCGGGTGTACAGAACGTGCAAGTCGGAGATCGAGTGTGAGTGTGTTTGTGTGTTGTGAGGGTATTGGGTGCTGACGAGTGTGGGTTGTCCTGTATAGATTGTACCAGGGCCTGAGGACCTTGAGGCGAGCTGCGTTCCAGCACTACTCCGTCTCCCCGGCAGCGATCGTAGCCAAGGTAATAAAATACTTACTCCCAGTTTGTGCGCGTCTTGACCACCGCGTCCTGAATGTAGATCCCTTCCCAATTGTCCTTCGACCAAGCCGCGACGATCCCAGTCGCAGCCGCCACAGCAGCAGTCGGACTGTACTCACCCAACGCTGCGCAGAGCGCGACTCTGACCGCCCCTTGGGCTGAGGGCGGGCTCGGCAAGTATGCCGGCCAGCCTATCCTCATCCTCGGTGGCTCCTCTGCTGTCGGTCAAGCCGGTAAGCCACCCAACATCACCAAAACGTACACTCAACTGATCACGCTCTCCGCACCACCAGTCATTCAATTCGCCAAGCTCTCCGGGTTCTCGCCCATCATCACCACCGTCTCGCCCTCCAACTTCGCTCTCACCACTTCCCTCGGAGCGACGCATCCCCTGGACCGCAACGCGCCCCTCACTGCCGCCTCTCTTGCGGCCGTCACCTCCAAGCCCATCACGCTCATCTTCGACGCTGTTTCGTCGTCCGAGACTCAGTCTACTGCTTACGGGTTGCTAGGCGAGGGAGGGGTCCTGGCGATCGTGCTCGCTGCGGCTATCCCGGAGAAAGACAGGGTCGATGGGAAGAGGATCGTCAATCCGCGTGGGAGCGCGCCAGATCAGGGCACGTTTGGGGAGGAACTGTATAAGCATCTCGGGGCGTATTTGGAGAAGGGGGAGTTGAAGGTGCGTGTACTCGTGCTTCAGTGTGTCAGGGGGCAATGATTGCTGATTGGGTTGTCGGAATAGCCGAACAAAGTCCAGTACGTTCCTGGTGGGCTGGCGAGCATCCCCGACGCGTTGGACAGGCTGCGCAAGGGGCTGGTCAGTGGATCTAAGTTAGTCGTGCGTCCTAGTGAGACCACCACTGCTTGAGTTCTGCCAGCGGTAAAATAGTTCGTTACGCCACGGATAGATGATATGTTTTTAGCTTGTAAGATGGAAGGACCCACTTGTGAGTAAATAAATAAGATTGAACTGACTCGAGTCTTGACGACATAATGGAATGGCCCTCAGCAAATACAATGTACAAACCCTGATATACATTACACATCGATAATCCACTGATCATGTCGCATATAGCTGGTGATATACACGCTAATCGGAGAATTGTAGATTACAATTGGGACGTTCCCATGATGACTTCGGCAGCTAGAAGTTGTTAAAAAAAACCTATCATCAGATCGAGTAAACAATACTGGCAGGAGCAAAACACGACTTACCATACTCGCCAATGGCATACACGACACCTGTTACATAGACTTCAGCAAGGTGATATCATCCGATTACTAGTCCAAGGACTCACTCATAGGATGAGACGCTACGTGGATCGGAATGATAGACAGGTCGGCCACGCGGATATTGGTTGTACCGTAGACCTAACAACCTACGTTAGCAATACGGCATTCACCGGCAGCAGCGCGGAGCCCATACCTTGAGTTGTGGATCCACAACACCGCCTTTGTCCCTCGGCATCATGGAGCAGGTGCAGGCGATATCTGCGTATGACTATAAGCTCATTTTATGAGAGAGACAATCGAATAACGTACGCCACGGCGTTCCGATCGTGCTCGCAATCCACTCTACAAGCAAAGTCAACACGGTCATATGCTTTGACAGAAATTGAACAGACCTCTAATTTGTTCGTCGGTTTGGACATCCGGTCCTGGAAGGAGCTCACGGGCTGCCGGGCGCGCCGCGTTAAAGTCAGTGGACAGGAAACAAGACAAAAATAAGCACCCACTGACCAATGATCTCTTTGAGCGGACTGGTGGATGCAAGTCTCCTTGATAAATGAACTTGTTCAACCATGATATCCAGATCTGAATGATACTGTGAGATTGTATATGACTCGTTGAATGACTAGACTCCGCTTACCAGCCGTGATCTCGAGATAGTGAGGATCATATTCAGGATCTTCGAGAGGGTCGTTGGATATTGCATGCTTTCCGACTCGAGCATGAGCACGGGCGACAACGTGCATAAGCTAAACTAGACTTACGATAGTACCCCTTGACAGGGCGTTATTCAATATATTTAATAACGTGATGTACTTCTTTCCTTTGCCGGTACGATCTACATATACGCTTCATGAGCTAAAGAGCGCGTGAGATACGAACGGCGACGTACTGGGCATCGAGAAATATCCTTTCAGCAGAAGGATTTCCGTGCCTGGAATCTTTTTGTCGATACGATCCAATCGGATCCTGTATTGCGCTTGCACCTCGGGGGAGTACGAGTACCAATGCTTTAAGATATGTTCTTTCGCCCTTTGGTAGACTTTCGGAGCATTTGGCGACACCAGCTCTGGAGGAACGCACAAGATATTTGTCAAACCGGAGGTGTGTATACCAGCGCCGGTCGAGCTGGCAGGTAAGCATAGAACAAAACCTGTGGTAAGAAAGGATCACTTACTGCAGTCTGATATGTTCCGCTGCTACTTTCGGGTCGCGAAGGATGTCCGACGTGTCGTACGGCACATCGTCCTTGAGTTCTAATAGCAGTCTCAGGTTAGTCTACTACGAGCCTCTACAGAAAGGATCTCGCACCGAAACTCATTGCATTACAGACATGATCTTGTACGTTGGTACCGACACCATTCAGATCGACTTGGACGGGGACGTTGATCTTCTCCAGGACCTCCTTCCTACCAATGCCCGACAGCTCTAGAATATGCGCCGATTTGAGGGCACTGTTGAACACAAGCAAGCGTTACGAGTTGAAAGCTGTTGGAGCGACAAAATTGACGTACCCCGCACAGACAATCACCTCTTTGTTTGCATGCACGACATATTTCTTTCCACCGTGGAAGAATTCAACACCTGTTGCTGTGACGAAGCCGCTGTGAGCCTTCTGTGTGATAGCACGGGCGACGAGTGCATTGAGAAGCACGGTGAAGTTCGGACGGTCCCGGTGAGGCAAGTAATAAGCCTGAAATATTGTCAATATAGAGATTATGAGCTGTAGACAAAGCATGTACGGTAGCGGAATAAGAGCGTGTGTGGGTCACCAAATCGTAAGCGTTAGGTGCCATCCAAACACCTGTGATCTGTTGTCAAGATAAAACGTGTGAGCACTATTCAATACCAAGGTCGATATAGAGTAACATACGTCTCCGCCAAACTGTGAATTCAGATGAGTCATTTGCCACCAAGGAATGATGAAATATTGCGTACCGGATCGCGAGCTACAGGAATGCCGGCCTTTTTGAAAGCCTAAACCACTTATCAATGGATGTATAATTGTGTATTTCCTCATGACTGTACCTCAAGTACGATGAACTCGAGTTCATTCTCGCCAGGGGGGAACGATATTTTGAGAGGGCCATGAGTGCCTAATTTCCGAGCTGCCTGCCAATGGGTGTCGAATCTTGCATCCGGCTGAGAGGGTGGAACGTAACTGTGGCAAATTGTGTGGTCAAGAACTCTTCAGAATGATCGAAAGAAGATCACTTCGTACCCTTCGACCTTGCACAAGAGCCGCTCCAGATGTTTAGAATTCCACCCTGGGTTCCCGAGGCGTTCGAAGTCTAATACGTGTGAGCTAACTCGCAGACTACAGAACAGATCACAAACCGTCAACGCAGTCACTAGACGGCCTCATGTAAATCATGAAGTTAATCCCGGACGATCCACCGAGGCCCTTGCCGCTACAACAAACATTGTCAGTGCTCTTGTTCGGTATTAAAGACACCAGCTACTCACCAATGCCATACGATCTGGTTGTTCGCAGCGTGGCTCTGCTCACTCTGTTAATTGAGTCGCTGGTTATAAGCGTAGTAAGTACATATGTAGAAAACTACACACAGTCTTGCGGCCCCACGAGTACGCGTCATTTCCGAAATGAGCACCATAGGAAGCTGGGCGAACTGACAAGTCCAGAAAATATCAGCGTCCCAAGTTGTGATAAGGCATAAAAACGACAGACGGATATTTGCGTCGCTTGTGTTATCGTTTCCTGCTTCCAGGACAAGGACGGAGTTGTGAGGATCTTCGGTGAGCCTGCTTGCCAGAGTGAGTCCTGCGGTCTGACCAGAATTGTTTGGTCATTCGGATGAATTCGAACGGGTTGTGAGACTTACCCCACCACCTGTAGATTCGAGCTGATCAGTACTAGTACTAGCAAGAGGTAACTGTGGATGCACTTACCGATCACGATGTAGTCAAACGAGCCCTTGGCCAGAACATCTTCCAAAGCGGACATGTGAATCTTCGGAAAAGCAGAAAACCTGGAGGGGTAGAGGATAGAACTAGTCTTAAGACGGTATCAAGACGATACCGTCTTATATTAGAGACGGACGGACTGCGATATGACATACGAGTGCCTCCTGTTTCGTATCGTCCCGTTCAGGTTACAGTCCCGATTGTTGATGGGTAGTGGTGGCGCAGGAGCTCCGACTCGGGGCGTCCGGGCATTGCCGAACGGCGCCTTCAATCCACAGACACGCTGGCTAAGCCCATCTTCGGGATCTTCGGTGAAGGAGGGCGTATGTGGTACGTGAGTGTAGCTCTTCTTGTTAGAAATCCGCACTCATCTTGAGAAAATCTTTAGACCGTACTATCCTTGATGATACCCAACTTGAATACGATACGTTGAGCAACGTGAAGTGTGAGTTGAACGAGGGTCGGGGAGAAAGAAATGGTGCGTAGTTTCAGCTCTTCTCATGCCAGATTGCGCATCCGCAGCCTTGTACAGGCATTTGAGTTTTGTCTCTCATGTATGCACTTGCAACTGTCAACACCGACCGTACCTGGCTTCGTCCTGTCGTCAAATTGTTTCCTAGACGAACGCTCCCTCACCCACACCCTCCGCTGCCATCGCAGAGTGCGTACGGCAAAGACAGGCCTTTCAATACTGCTTCAAGTGTGTTGTCTATCCAGTAGAAACGTTTCCTGCCCGTTCAGTCAGGATTTGCTGGGATAATGCCTGTATGTAAGCTTTATTCGTCTCTTGCTCTATGTCCCGCTGTTTGTACCGTCCTAGATTCCTCGTCATCTCGCCACAAGTCCCCCTTATGGTGGTTCTTGGTCTTGCCCATTCACGATGCGGGCCTCCCCATCAAATGTCGATGGTGAGAGTGTATTACATGAGTTTCTCAGGTAAGTTTGTGTGTGCTGTATTTCCTGGTACTCGTAGCTCACAGTCGCTACTATCTTTGAGAGGCACCTCGATGTCTTCATGGCCGACAAATGCGCTGACAGGAATGGACTCAGTCGTCGTACCGTGTACACCGCGCATGCGTATACGTCGCCGTCGTCATGATCATGTCCCTCAGTCATTGAATGTCACGCGGCATCTTGTCGTCCAGACGATGAGGCTTAAACAACATTATGGATGGACGGATGGATGGAGAGGGCATAGAGTAGCTGAACCTGGTGGATGGGTACGTCGCGTTCTCGACGATGTCGTTGACCTTCCATCTCACGTGTTCGTCGCTCGATTAACAGCCAGGCGGAGTGTATCCCGCCGTTCCATTTGTCTTCACCCCGTTATCTGCGTATCTTCTTGGGTCTTACCTGTATTTTCAGCGTTGAATATTCTCCCAAGCAGCTATTGCATTGTCGTCAAAGGAGACAGGTCGGAACGGTACGCACAGCGCCCCACGACAGATGTTGACCTGAGTCTCCACGACACCGCGCTCTTACGCTCCGGTACGCTGCAGGTCGTTCGTCATGCTGATTTGTGTGGGCTATCTCAAGTTCCGCATTGAAAATATGTCGTCCTAGACATGCATGCCGCCTCGATGACTCCTGACTATCGCCTTCAAACCCACAACGTACACGTCATGTTAAATTTTGTGGCATAGATACGCCTGAGGTTTGTGTACTCGCTGAATTGAACTTGTATCTAGCCGTGGACGCCCCTTGCCCAATCTCCTCGCATGTTCAAGCATAGAACTGCGTCTCTCGATGTGCTGCGAGCTCGTGGGATGGTAAGTGTGGAATCCGGTCTTCGTGTGGTTCCGCATTCACTCGGTGATAATCAGCGTGAGCATCACGGCTTCGAAGGTTTGGGTGGCTGTACTTACTTGTTGATTGTCCAATACAGACACCACAGTTATCATTCAATAAAGGGGGGCGACACAACGCGGAGGATCGGATGTATGCCAGCTCGTTTCATTCCCTCGATTTTCTCAATCATATTGTCATTACCGCTAAGTTGTCCTCGTGCAATTGCTTGGATGACAGTCAGACCAATTCACGGAACGAAGATGAGCTCGAAACGGGTGTCATGGCCGCATTCCCTAGACGTCTTCGTCATACGGGGCGGAGCAGGCCAAACATGAGGAAGATAAGAAAAACGAACGAATATGTACCAAGTGAAGTACACCAAATAATGTCTACATGGGTGAGTTGAATGAGCTGGAATCCTGTGCCTTCTAAACGTGACTATGATCACGTAGAAGAACGGGCAATCAGTGAAGTTTCCCTCTTGAAACGGAAGTGGTTTATACATACATGTCATTCGCGATCGTATAGGTTCTCTCAGACGTCACTGCCTGTCTCGAGATCGTTGGACACTCTGGTAGCCACAGGGATAGTCTTGAGCGCAAATGCTTCCCAATGCACCGCTTCGTTCTCGATCCTGGTCTCCTTGAGCTGACCCTCGTCCGCATCTCTCTTCTTCTGTGCCTCGTCCTCTTTGTCCACGTCCTTCCCTTTCCCTTTCCCTTCCTCCTTATCCTCCTCACCAATGTCCATCTCCCCCTCCTTGTTCTCTGTACCCTCCTCCAAATCTGCCTGGACAAATAAGGGCAGAAGCTCTTTCCAGACCTCGCGTGCTGCATCCAGCATTGCTGCGGACTGGTCCTCCGACACTCCTTTCGCTATCCTCTGTTTCAGATGCCAGTGAAATCTCAACACAATCAAAACATCATTTCGCGAGAGTTGCTGCTGGTGCCAGGTGTCAACGGTGTATCTCACCATCACAGGTATACAGCTGTGCGGATGGGCATCCGAATCGTGGAATCTGGTATGCCAAGGTGTGCAGGCAATGAGTAGTTTTGGCTCGGCTTCGCACGCTGACGAGGTGAACAGTAGATGCTGGATGAACCCGGGCTCGTGTTCTTCGCATCGGAAGAGGATTTGTACCAGAGGCTTCCAAGCGTACCAACAATCAAGCCGTATCAAGTCCCAGTTGACAGTACCATCTGATGCAGTTGCCAGGTTATCCGCAATGACCATGAGTTGCGGCGCATATAGGTGTCTGAAGTGTTTCGGCCATGACCCGCAAAGGCCAGCGACGACTTCCAGATATGCCTGGGTGCTCCAAACGATATAGTTGTCTCCGTTATCGGGGACACGCATCTCCGGGGCACAAGATGAGAGTGCAACGCAAAACTTGTCGATACCGCCCATGCTTTTGACCAAGCACTCCAAGGACTCCAGATCTACTCCTGCCTCGGTGTTGCCACAAAGCTTACGGATGATCTTGAGCGCAGCGTATCGGAGGACCGGGATTGTATGTGAGGCAAGAAAGGAAAGGGTCTCGTAGAACGACGAGTCGAGGCGAGGTGTGCCTGTAAGGATATCCGGGACCTCGCTCAGAATGAACGAGAAACCGACCAGCTGGTCCTCGAGTCGCTCCACATCATCTTTGTCCAGCCTGAGCTCCGCATCATCTTTGTCTAGCTCCGCATCACGAACGTACGGCTTAGCCTTTAATATTTTCCATACGAGTTCGATAGCTTTGAGGAGGCCTGGAGCATCGTCCATGTTGAGATCGTGAATGGTAGAAGACACTACGTCACCGTTATCTTGTACTAGTCTAGTCTTGAGACGATCCTCGGGTGACCAAGTTCTGGGAAGTTCCTGAAACATCAAGGATGAACGCCATTCTTGGGAGCGTTGTGTGATGTGTCCTTCGAACTTGGAGCCCCGGCTCGTGATATGAGATGTGACAGAGCGTATGAGAGAGGACAGCGGTAGGGATATGTCACCTACCCCCTTGAAGATTTCCTCGTAATCCGAGATGGCTGACTCCTCGTCAAAGTAGTGTGTACAGACGGCAGAATAAAAATCGAGGATCTTGCGCATGTCCATTATCGAATGTCCCAAGTCAAACTCCGGAAGATATTCTAACTGAAGGTGCGCCGACAACCTGAGCAACAAAGGGTGTGGCAACCTCTGTGAGTAGGCCTTATAATTCCACCAATCAGACCATTTATACCTCGACGAAGGGATGTCTACTCTTTGGAAGCTGGCGACAGCATGGAATGAAGCAATGTCACTGAATGTTGTGTTGAGTACGGTTGCATGTGCATAGTGACAACCCTGTACGTGCCTTTTGTTATTGACAGCAAGACTACCCAACGAAACCCGACATCCCGCAAGCATCGAGCACGCAACACTACAATTTGCGCGAGCTCTTGCGGTGAGTTGCCCGGAACGGAACCATTGCAACATCAATGTCACGAAGTAATGCTGCAACCAAGTTCGTGGGTCGTCCTCAGATTCGATGTTGTAAATGAAGTACAACATGCGATGTGAGAACCAATCGATTACCGTGGACTGCGGAAGTGTCGGAGCGTCGGAGGGACCAGGAACGAGATCGAACCTATCGTCGTCGCCCATATCCTTGGGGAGAAACAGCACCGAAAGCACCTCGCATATGAACCTTGAGTCAGGATGGTCTTGAATGAGCTTAAGAGTCCTGCGTAACCAACCGAAGTCCGGGGGTTCGAGCATCGGCTCGGTCGTGCTGTACATGAGGTGTCCGTCAAGGTATATGCCGAGGAGAGCCTGGCCATACGCCGCAGCCCTCTCGTAGTTCGATGGAAGCAGCTCGTGAGCTCCAGAGGAGGAGGACTCCTGGGAGATGAAACAGCTACGAAACATCTTTTCCAGCTGTTGAACGGCGGTGGGATCGAACTTGACTTGAGCCAAATTTACCTCAAGGGCCATACGGGCAGCAGCCACGAGAGCTTCTGGATCCGTCGACGTCTTCAAGAGCCATTCTACGCAGGGGGCGTCCAACTGCAAACCGGTGTCGGACTTAATCACAACCGCTGTCTCCGGGTTTGCTGGTGTAGCGGTTGGTAGAGTTGGGGGTGATTGTCGTTTAAGGAAGAGGTGTGAGACCACTTGGGAGATACGAGAGGTGAGACGCAGTAAGGACGGTAGCAAGCGGTCGCGAGCCGCCACGGTAAGGTCGGTGAGGGGTATGTGGTAAGGACAATCGGGGAACACCAGCGAGCACATGAGAAGGACACCATAGAGGAGGACGCCTACGACATTGACGGCGACAATGACACCAGCTATGGCATGCTGTTGAGACCACATGTACGCCGACAGTGCGATGCCGAAGAGAAGGAGGGATCCTTGAAGTAGTAGCGGGATGCATGCCAGAACCATGTCAAATCTCCATGCTCGCATCGCGATGAGCTTACTCTGACGGTCAATGCACCTGTCCTCGATAGAGCCGCTGTCGCCGACGCGGGCATAGTGACCGACCCACTCCTTGCCCAGCATCGCTGCAAGCGCGGCAAACAGACTCGCTCCCAAGCTAGCGTAGAGCAAGCTCTGGACCCAGATGGTCGTGCTGTCGGGACCGGTGAACTGCGGGAGCACGAGATCCTGTCCAGCAAACGCGGTGCTGTTCAAGGAACGTACGACCATCATGAGAAGGGCTTGTGTAGTGGCATTAGGATCGGCTGCCAGATTGGATTGGAGCGCGGTGACGAACGTCGCACTCACGGCAGAGAACAGACCGGCCTATGAGAAATGGTTGACTAAGACTGGGATGATTTGACAGAATCAACTGAACACTTGCGAAAATGAGTGAGATGTCCAGTTCGTCTCCATATTTTTTGATGAAGTCGGCATGAAATTCCTCGGATTCGGTCTTGAAGAGCTTCCAAAACCGAGAACGGACGTCTTGGTCGGGACGTACGATGGTCGACTGCTTCAAGATCGTGAGGATCTCTTTAACAACCTTGGCGGCAGACGGCGGGTTCGGGCATTCGGGCGTTCCCCGAGGTGCTTCATTGTGCTTCGACGGTGCGGGATCAGCCTGAGGGCTATCGGCGGGGCCCTTCGCGGCGCATTCATCGGCGACGGCTTTCCTGACCATTCTCTGTAGCACCTCAAGAACGACCGCACTGCAACAGAGCGACAGCAGTGAGCTTCACACAGCTTTATTCTGATGATAATGAATGTGTTACTCCATATCTACCGTAGGTGCGGCCTTAGGTTTGTTGCATTCTGCTGCCTCTTGACTGTCGTCTTTCTCATATCTGGTGATGAACGGTGGTGTCGTAAGTCAAATTGAACGGAATACGAGAGAGTCGAACACGTACGTGGGCTCATTTTCGCGATCCATTTCTGCCTCTGTCTGCACCTCTGGCGTCTCCGACATAATACGAGCCTGACTGTCGGGTAGGAGTGCTTGAGTAGGCACCAATAAGCCCTGTGAGTGCGTAGCTGGTGAGACGGACCAAGTTCTCAGTCGTCTAGTCTGGAACCGAGCGTTCACTGGCACGCCACAACGCGCACAACGCGGCGTGCCCCAGATGACACGCTTCCATGCAAGCAGCATCTTGGTTCTCACAGACACAGACGCTGCAAAATGATGCCGTCAATCTCAGGAACATAGGCCTGGTCATTCATGTAGATTATCAGCATATTGATAGGTTAGATGTCATGGCCGGTGAGTCTGAGGATACTGGTAAGTACACGTCAAATACTATATCTCACGGTATCTTCGGAACCACCACAAGTTGGTAAAATGGGCTCCTAAGCCAATGAGGAGCCAGGATTCTCGATCAGCGCTTGAATTTTGGCTGGGGATCCGAACTTCTGGTGGTTACGAAGATACGATGGGATATAGTATCCAATGTAAATTACAAACATCCAATGAAGACGAGACGCAGTCGCAGTCCATAAACACCATTCGTCGTCAATGATGACACGAAAGTAGACATCGCATAACCGCAGATACACGGAAAAGTAGTCGGTAGTCACCATACTAAGAACTGTCGTCCGGGAAGAGCAAAGACGCAGCGTAGTGGCTTGAAGGACGACCCAGTGGAGCAAAGCACACGTTGGAGACAACACTACTTCCACAATAAGAAGTCATCTTGTGCAGTACCTTCCGGAGGTACGACTCTGAAGTTAGGAATCGCGACGGTTCCATTTTGAGAATAGAGGTACTTGCTATTGTGAATATAAGAACACGTACTATATCCCATCGTATCTTCGTAACCACCAGAAGTTCGGATCCCCAGCCAAAATTCAAGTGCTGATCGAGAATCCTGGCTCCTCATTGGCTTAGGAGCCCATTTTACCAACTTGTGGTGGTTCCGAAGATACCGTGAGATATAGTACGCCGTATTAGAAGATACCTTAGTTGACGGGGACGGTGAGGATCTTGATCAAAGGGAATCGTTCTGAGTCGTGATGAATTAAGTATGAGAGTGTTGCTCTACGGTCGGATATCTGGAAGGTCTTCTGCCGCGTTCGGAAGCGTCACATCCTCGTTGTTGCTTAACACGAGCGCTTCAGGGTCTGTCGATGTCTTCAAGAGCCATGCCACGCACGGAGCGTCCAGTTGTGATTCGGCTTTGACTGCAGCAGCAGATGTTGAGACCGGTGTTGTTGAGGCGAGGAGAGGGTTTTCATTCGAGTCCCCAGACGTCCTTATCGCAGTGCATGGAAGAATCTCCGTGCACCGACTCGTGGCCAATCGCGACAGCCATGTTTGTATACTACCGACCAGTGCATAAGTCCACCGCTTCAGCAGTGAAGTGCTCTGCTGGACCACTTGCGATATACGAGAGAACATCGGTCGCAAACGATTTTTGGCCGCACGGGATAGTGGCCGTAAATGATCTTTGGTCGCATGGGATAGTGGCTGTAAACGATCCTCGACCACACGGTATAGCGGGAGCAAACGCTCACGAGCCGCCAGAATGAGATCTGTTAGAGGAATGTGATAAGGGCAGTCTGCGAACAGCAGTGAGCTCAGGAGGAGGATTCCATAAACGATGACACCAATGACATTGATTGCTATGATGACGCCTGCAACTGTATGCTGCTGGGACCACATGTACGCCGATAATGCGATACCGAACAGGAGGAGCGACGCTTGCAGGAGAAGAGGGATGCAGGCTAGGGCCATATCGAATTTCCACGTTCGCATAGCGATGAGCTTGCGCTGACGATCGATGCACCGATCCTCGATAGTACCGCTCTCGCCGACGCGGGCGTAGTGGCTGACCCACTCTTTGCCCAGCACTGCTGTCAGCGCGGCAAAGAGACTCGCTCCTAGACTGGCGTACAGCAGGCTCTGGACCCAGATGGTCGTGTGATCGGGACCGGTGAAGGTCGGGAGTATGAGGTCCTGCCCAGCAAACGCAGTGCTGTTCAGAGAATGCACGACCATCATGAGCAGGACTTGAGTAGTGGCGTTGGGATCGGCCGCCAGATTAGACTGCAGCGCCGTGGCAAATGTTGCGCTCACGGCAGAGAACAGACCGGCCTGTATTGCATCAATACTCCTCATTCAGGGTAACAACTAGACATGACTCACAAATATAAGCGATATATCCAATTCGCCACCGCATTTTTCGACAATATCCTTGTGAAACTCCTCGGACTCCGTCTTGAAGAGCTTCCAAAACCGAGAGCGGACGTCTTGCTCAGGACGGATGATGCTCGACTTCTGCAACGTGTTCAAGATTTGTTTCGTAAGCTCGACAGTAGAGGTGCAGAGCGGCACAGCTTTTGCATCCGAAGAATCCTGGACTATATCGGGAGATGTCTTAGTCTTGGGGACACCCTCCGAGTCTGATGCAGCTCCAGATGATTGAGCTCCACTGTCGTTGGCAGCAACTTCGCCATTTTTGAAGAACGGAACCTCCAAATCCTGCGAATCCTGGACGGCTACGGAAGACATTTTCGTCTGAGGATCACCACTTGGTGCAGCATCAGACTATCGAGTACCAGACACTTGTGCAGCGACCTCTTCAGTAGCTTTCTTCAACATCTTCGCGAGCACCTGAAACACGAGAGGCCTAGGTAGGAGGATGTATTGAATCAGTTTCGTATACAGCTATCAGTTGAAGATCCAAATAGACTGACTCGAGGTCTTCTACCGTGGGCACAACCTTAGGTTTCGTGCTTTCCGTGACATCTTGACCCTCGTTGTCGTTGTTTCTACGCAGTGCAAATAAGTAAGGTAAGAACCTGATGCGGATTATAGTACACACCCTATACGTTCGTTTTTGACTGGACGATCAGACGACCTCTCTGTCTGTTCGTCGACGTCTCTCATGTGTCGCTCCTGGGGGCTACCACGTCGAACAATGAGCCTGGGGTCATTATGTAAAGTAATGCAAGTATTTCTACACTCGCCGAGTTGGTGTGGACGTTCCAAGGGCTTCTTCGGGGTTGTCATTGGTGTTGCTGGTGCTTGCTGTCGGCGCTGTCGACATCGCGACGAGAGTAGTCTCCCCTAGGTAGACCAACTATTGACCGAGAGACGAGTCGCGGGTCACTCAGCAAGGTCTGCTTCATCTGGCAGGCCCCAAACCGTAGTAGTAGTACGATAGTAGAACAAAAGTCTTCAACAATGTGATAGCCCGGGCCGCAAGCCGTTGCCCGCCGTAGTGCCGTGAGCCGGCATTCGAATGCACAGCGCCTACGGCCTCGTTCTCCCAATCGTCCGAGTCCAAGGGACGTCTATCCTTTACTTACATACCACCCATCTCATTCACATTCTTACTCTGCCTCTCTTCGTCGTCGATCTTCAGCTCTACTTGCAATTATGGCATCTGTGCCTACGCCCCATCGAACCCCTCTTCGACGTCTTTCACAAGGATCACTATCCCGCCTTTCTCGCTCAGGAGCGTATCCGGACGCGCCACATGGGCTGGGATTCATGGAGCCTGCTCTTGGAGAGCTGGTAGACGAGGCGGAAGCGTTGCAGGTCAACGTCGAGGGACTCAAAACGTTGAGCAACGCTTTGTCCACTTTCAACGAGAGCTTCGCAAGCTGGCTCTACGTGATGAACATGAACGCGTTGACGACCGACTGGCCCCAAGCACCCACCGACGCGAGTTTTTTGTTGGCGAAAAGGCGAGCCGGTACGATCCATTGCCGTATGACGCGTCAGCTTTCGGACTGATGACGGTGGCTCGTACAGAGGCAGACGCTATTGCCGCCTTGGAAGCACTGCAGGCTGCTCAGAAGTCACCTACACCCGAACCTATCCCTGATCACACGGCGGCCTCAGACATCGAGCAGGATACCACATTTGCAGCCAACACCACTGCCACCACGACGGCGTCGTCCAACCCTGCGCCAACGAAAGGCATCTTGAAGAAGAAGACCACCGGGAAACCGCCAAAATTGACCGCGAAGGAGAAGAGAGAGCGGGGTTTGGCGATAGACAAGATAGTGTCTGCGTTGCCGTTGGAGTTCAGAGGCAACGATCCGAATCTGAGGAGGAACATTGAGCAAATTATAGAGACTTTTATGGATAAGCCAGGGAAAGGGATTGGAAGTGCGTGTGGATCATCACTTTCACTCTAATGTGTTATTGACTGCGTTTGCTTTCTGACAGTTCTTGAACTCGTCAAACCTCCAGATCTCAATCAAGCACGCGTTAATAAGTGTCTCATTGCCCTCGTGAACAGGAAGGTCGTACGGAAGGAGAACAGTACAGTACGTGGTGAATTGACCCCTCTTTGGCTTGCACGTTCTCATGTTCCTGCAGGGCTCTGTATTGTATCATTGGCAAGGCCTGCCTGAGTAAAGCAGCACATCATCACTCTGTATCGATAGCTTTATATGTAAGTGCATCACTGCGTGTGCCATAACCCTTCTAATTGTTACAACAGTAGTCCTTTCGCTGTACGACGAAAACAGTTACCCATACATATACCCATAATACGACAGCAATACGAAAACCAAAATCAAGTTACAAACAAACCATTTATCAAGGTTCCGAAGAAGAGTCGAAATCTGGTACAGCAGGTCGACGCGAGGATGCTGACTTTGCCTTGGCAAGCTTCGCGGCTGGTCGTTTCTTGGGGTGGACTGGCACAGGCTCGTCTGACTCGTCGTCGTCAGATGGTAGATCGGACGCTTCTTGGTCTTGAACGTCTTCCTCTTCTACTTCCTCCTCCTCATCCTCGTCCTCATCCGCTTGCGGCGCGCTCTCCGTCCGACGTTGAACATTGCCTTTCTGAACAGGAACGAAGCTATTCGTTGCGTCCAAGAAAGGGTCTGCGGGTACTCCATTGCCTGTGCGTGGTTTCCTGGCACGATGACTATGAGTTTCGCCTCTCGCATACACTTCGCTAGCACACACCTTGGACTCTGCGCAGTGTGCACGCGTTTATGCACCGGCGACAGCATCGTTGGACTCTTGATCGGGCTGCGTACACGTCTGAAGGAGTGTCAGTCCACATTCTGTGACACCAGTCGACGAGAGGGAACTCACTTGGACGGCTGTCGCTTTCTCCTCGGGGTTGAGGGTGGTGACTCTAGCGGTGCTGACGATCTAGCGCTGTGGAGACGCAGATTAAACACGTAGTCATTCGCAAGCAAACACGCAGAACCTACTCATCTGGTACGGGCGGTGGCGGAGCTCTCTTCTTCTGGTGAGAAGGCGACGGCGTCGGTGACCGTGATGTAAGTGCAGACCTCGACCGCACACTGTCGTCGTCTTGATCTTCTTCACTCTGGTCCTCTTCTGGTCTTCTCCGATGTCCGCGTTTCGGAGGTAGGACCTCTGATTCTAGTTCCTCCTCTTCCTCTTCCTCTTCCTCTTCCTCCACCTCTTGATCGTTCGAAACGAGCTCATCAGCTCCACGACCGCCTTCTTCGTCTCCTTCTGGAACATCGATACCCACGACCTCACAAACCTCCTTGTATTCTTCACTTGTCGCGTATGTACCCACATCGGCTTTGACGCGCTCCAGTTCCCTCCCGAACTGTTTCTTGAACCTAGCCTTGAACCGCACCAGGAGCTTCGCAGTTGCAGTGTCCTCAACGTCCTAGAAGATCCACGTTGATGGATGAGACGGTGATTGGTTGAAGGTAGCGGGTCGGCGTACCTCGTTCAAGTGCTCGAGAAGTGTACCGAGACACAACAACCCCAGCGGTTCCGGCGAGTCCGGAATGTACAGCTTGACGAGCAATTGACAGAACACTTTGATATCGTTGTCTGTTCCAATTCGCTTGAGTGCCCTGGTGATAGAAGAGGAGTGTGACTGCGTACCAGAGCGTTCTTTATCAAAAAGCGCCTTGACGAGCTCGATTGCTAAATCAACATGAACGTCGTTCACAACGGTCTCAGGATTCTCACTATATCATTTGAGCAGTCAACATCAACTCCAGGAAGCATATCAGACGATGGCTTACGTGGGAGCGGCTTTCAGTGGGTTGGTCCAATCGACGAATAGGTTGCCAAACTGAAGAGGCGTTATCATCTCTTGATCTGCGTCTAGCTCCTCGAAGACTTTAGACACTAATTCAAACGCAGTGAGGAATATCTAATGAGACATTAGACGGGCGGTATGGTGCGAACGGGAAGCTGAGAGCTTACTGAGCGCATCCGCATCTGGTTGGACGGTAAGGAATAGCAGTAAACAGGCAGAAAGTATGCAAGGCATTGCCGTAGTTCTTCGTTCTCGGACGTCACTGGGGACACATAAGCCAACACGAGACTTGCCAGTACCTGATTAGAGTGCAGGAGTGTCAAATTTATCGAGTAGAATAAAAACAGAATCTGACGTACGCGTTCGTCAGTGATCAACCCGTTAATCATGAGCTTAGATATGCCAATACACAACAACGCTTGGACCGCATGAGACTCTTCAACTTCCAAAGTTTGTAGAAGGAAAGTGACAATACGATCTGCCTGGTTATCCGGAGCACACTGTTAGTTAGTATGGTCATGCATGACTGGAGGATGCTACGCACGACATCTTCGTTTCTTCTTAGCAATTCCTCTTCGTATACCATCAGAATATCAAATATCACTTGCAACACCTTCACCTTCAACTCTTCCGACGCGGTTTGCACTTGGTTCAAGAAGAGTTGGAAGGATGACATGGCCATGTTCTGTAACGTCGTGTGAGAATTTGCATCGCGAGTGCGAAAAGGTACCTCACCTTGGCGATCAAGCAGCACAACCCCAAACTGATGAGTCCCCTTTCCCTCAGTAGTAACTCGCGTCGCTTCACAGCCGGAATGATGAGGTCCGTGAGGACCCCCTCCAAAGTTGAGTTCTCGTCAAAACTCTGTTGAGGGCTGGACTCAGTACAATCCTGGGATGTGCATAATGAAGCGTACCCCGTTGACATGCTTCAGAGATGCAATACAAAGCGCAAGACATCGGGCATCAATAGTATCTGCTTGCGCACGCTCTTCGGGCGACATCTCCTGAGGCTGTTTCTGTCTCCTCATGATCCTGCTTTCGTTGATACTTTGACTAGTGTCCTGAGATTGTGAGGCATCCATACTCTCTTCCGCTGGACGCTGATCCCGGAGTCAGACTTACAGACTAGCCCGAGTGCATTGTATCACGTACGGAATGGTTTTGGTCATGAAAGTCGGCGCCGTCCTCGGTTGCAGAATCGCGCAGCTCGTTGATGATCTCTACGACGATGCGGATAATCTCGCGTTCGGATGGCGTAGTCTCCTTCAGCACGTCAAGGCAGCTGTCCAAGAGATGTTCTGGCAGAAGCTCGTGCGCAAGTATATCACCTATATCACAGCATCAGCTTGAAATGACTGACATTTGCAAAAGAGACACTGACGGACGACTTGGAAAACCTTTCGCCTGCCTATCTCGTCGGTATAGTCTAACTTGGCTGCGATCTTCAGAACTTCACTCAAGATGAATACACGATCGACTAAGTCGGCCTCTAGTTTCTCAAACTCTTCGTCTTCCTTGTCCGCGTCTTGCGACGGAAAATCTATTGAGGTAGAACATCCATTTCATGTAAGATTACGCACCATCTGCAAATCTAGCCTCCTCCAAGGTTTCCATGGAGTCAAATATGGCGTTGCATGCCTCTTGAACGTAGAATGCGAATGCAGTCACCACGGGCAAAGCCGCAGCCTCCAGACGCGATTCCTGTGTGTGCGCCGAATCAGAGTGTTCGATGAACGCCCTCGCAAGCAGAGCGGATTCGGGTGTCAACGACCTCCAATATTTGTCTACAATTCGTCAATTGTGAACACAGTAGTGAAGGTGCGCCTAGCGTACCTTGGAAAACCACAGCATCAAACACGTCTGGCCGTGTGACAAATACTGATTTCAACGCGTCCACCGCCACAAGATCCCCACCGTCGCTGACAACATCAAACAACTTCAAAAACACCAAGAGAGAAGAAATCGTCTTTTCCTCCCCTTCGCTCCCAGCATTATCCGCAGCCCAGTCAAACCAGCCCGCCAGCATCTTGGCGGCTCCGGCTCTGACCTTCCCTTCGCGATCCCCAAGCCCGTCTCGTACCACCCTCTCTCGTTGTTCAATGCTGAGCTGCCTAGGATTGTTCAATCTATTCGGATTGATGATCGTGTTGCGTGCTGCACGAGAAGTAGAGGCAGATGTGGAATCCACCGGAAGAAGTGTATGAGCGTAGAGGAGAGTACGGACTGCGACATCTACATCCCTTGTACGACTTAACAGTACGGGAAGTGTTTCCGGACTCAGCGGCGTGTTGAGCAGAGCAATGCGTCTGACGTCACTATAGGAGGATTAAGTAAGATCCAATCAATTAAGGGTGGGTCCACGTACGTAGCAGAGTCGTGACATAAGCTGTGTAGCATGGTATCCAGAATGCTTGTCTCGTCGTCTTGAAGGTCTTCAGAATCTTCACCAGACAGAAGCTTGGAGAGAGCAGTTACTGCATGTGCACGAATAGCAGATTCCTTGTCCCGTGCTCTCTCCATGAGACTGGATCGCAAGCGAGAGTATACGTCCTCGCTGTCTGCTATTAGCGAGCGTAAAACGGATGGTATGGTGAACGCACTCAAGTTCACCAAGATGAGAGATGAGTTCTGCGACAATGCTCACAGAACGGAACCGGACCGTCTTGTCCTTTGCGATGAAACCCTTCAAACAATATGAGAGGAGTCTTGCAATAAAGCGGGTCGTTGGTGTATCGTCTTCGTCTTCGTCCGGTGCGGCGGAGAGAGCCTCGGATTTATGTGTCAAGCGTAGCTCCAAGGCTGTCCAACAGTTTTGATTACTGACACCTGTACACATACAATAAAGACACACCTTTCTCTGTCATAAACTTGACATACACTCCGACGAACCTCACCACCCTATCCGCGGGAGTTGGGCCCTTCTTGATCACCAACACGCGGTTCAACATGTCCACAAATATATCGCTAAAGGCCCTCTCCCCCGTCAACCTGACATTGTTTCCTTCCTGCGACGTGACCAGTGACGATTGGACATGAATTTTGTGGAGTGCGACACAGTTCTTCCGGTGGTTAGCTGTAGACACCTGGGCTTGATCGAAGATCACGGCAATGATTTGTGGTAGAGACGATAGGTCAATGGAGTTGTTAGGCGCCATATAAGCATAGAGAATGTCAGCCTGTCCGACGGCGGTGCACAAGACAAAGACGACGAGCAGGACAAGAGCAGGACGAGGATGCACGCAAAATGCGACGCGTCTCACACAGTCATGTGACCGCGTTTCATAGGCGCTTACCACGGCAGCGCCGCGCCGTATTTTGAAGTTCTCTTCGAGGTGCTTACACTGTAACTTACCGTCTACAGAAGTTTATCGCCACGTTCGTTTTACGACTAGCCAGGATGGTTACTCGGTGACTCCGTCCTTTGACCGCTTATTCGTGATTCTACCGTCCAGGAAATCCAAGCTTTCGCCGCGTACCTCACCTCCATGACGGTCACCGACTCGGAACTTTTCAATATCTTCACTTCGCCCGAGCCTCTCTGAGCCTCTCTCAGAAGCTCTCATATCTCAGACCGTATACATGGGGTTCGTCATTCTGTCCAGGAATGAGTCTATGTCTCATTAATCTCATTTCTGTTCATCTTGAGATTCTTTCCGCCATCCTCATGCTTATTTCCATGCAGCGATATAGCCTGCGCGATACAGATGTGGCATTTACTCACGACGTCAATGTATGATACTGGTAATATTCTTGCTCTTGCATGGGATTGTGCTTTTGGGGTGCCTGCCATGGTTATACCGTCGTCGACGGTCATTCATACGTTCGACGTTCATTGGCAAGTCCGAGTCGTCTTTACTGAAGATTATTATACAAGTATCGTCGCTGGACGTGGGTGTAACTATTTTTGTTATTATAGGACATCCGTCGCCAACAAGACTCTAGAATGCGAACCGCTTTGCAATATGTTTTCTACCACATGTGAGTCGTAGTACATCTGGAAGGGATACGAGTTCGATTCACAAGTCTGACTGCTTTCTTCTAGTTGATTTCCCCGCTTGATTGCCTTCAATTGTCTCTGGCTTCCCTATCCCAAATGCGTAATCTTCTATACTGAATATCCTTCCACTTCCGAACACTCGAACACGGCGTCATCTCACCTGGCCCTATTCTGGTAGCATTCGTTACCGTCATCATCGAAATGAAGACGTGAGTGCTAACCGAATTGTTGTCGTACAATGTAAATGTTGCTTGTATCTGATCCTACTCAGTCAGATCCCCGTTTGGGACCATAATGAGTGCGTTTTTTCACGGTGTCGCCATCTTGTTCCAGTCGGAGCGCTCTCAATCAGGACAATGTTGGAAGGACCCCTGACTGTCTCACGATAGCCTCATGATATCCTTCAGTGCGTATATAAGGCCGACGTAGCTGTCAATGCAACCTTAGGCTTCAGTCTCTTTTGACTCAACCTTCGGTGCTGGTCGGTGAGCACAAGATTTTTTACTGCAAGATTCGTTTCCCGCTGACGATGTCCTTTTGTCTCCCTTTCTTCGATTTGCACACGTTCATCACGACAACCTTCACGACTGTTCCACGACTCGAACTCAGATCACAATGCGTACCTCCATCCTCTTCGTTCTTGTCGCCGCCGCCGCCTCTCAGGTGTTCGCTGCACCTGTGACAACCGGACTAGTAGCTCGTCAGGGCACGGGAACCGGCTCCTCGGGTTCATTGGGCAATGGCACCGGCGTAGGCTCCACTGGCACTGGTGTTGGCAACTCCGGATCCGATGGAGGCAGTAATCACAAGCGCGAGCTCGTTGTCCGTCAGGGCACGGGAACCGGCTCCTCGGGTTCGTTGGGCAACGGAACAGGCGTAGGCTCCACTGGCACTGGTGTTGGCAACTCCGGATCCGAAGGAGGTCATCATGGACGTGGCGAGGAATTGGTCTAACCATGACGCGCCAGTATGTGAGTTCACTTGTCGTGTTCTACTACAGGAAATCATAACTCATCTATAATGTTAGGTTGCGAAACTGAGTTCCTTCCCACCTTCCTTCCCACCGTTTTGAGTATTTTGTGATGTCTGTCGCGAAGATGCGTAGATTTTATACCAGTGTTTCGAAGCGGATTTACACTTTGAGTGACGTGTGTTGCAACGATGCCTACTCCAACAATCACACCGTGTGCTCCGACATGTCAGTCGTGTCGATGCGAACATGATTTTATAGTCTACAAGGCGTACCAGCTCGAAAAAGTCAAATCCGAGCCTCAACAGCGGGGGTGTAGTATGACTATATACAAAGAACAATCGGTATGCTACAACTTGAGCGTGACTGATGAAGTAAGACATAGTACTTTGTTTGCCTGGCCACTCCAGTCAGTGCTCGCTTGCACGACAGACTCGTTTGGTAGTGCCACCACAGAAAGAGGAGTGTGCGCCGCACTAGTACTGTTCCAAGAAAAGAGATACAGCCCTGAAAAGATTGCTCATGCATGAGAAGATAGCCTGTACTGAAAAGGCATTATGTACATACAACTTCAGTCAGAGTCATACTCCATGAAGTCTGCGAGGAATGGTGTATAGCACTCGGAGCCTTACCCGTGACAGGGCGGCCCGGAGGCGAGAAGCAGTTTCAGAGTATGGAGGGGGCACCATTCATCTGCATCCGCCAAAAAACGCGAAATGCATGTTGCTTCATCAGGGTCTGGACCATTCGATAGTGAAATAGAGACCAGATTCTCCAGAGGGAACGATAAATTGTGATCAACTTCGTCGAACGACAACAAGTCATCCAGTACGAAGCTCGGAGCCTCGATTTCGATGCTCTGGATACGAGAGCTGTATGGAGGGCTAACAGTGTCGATGACACGACGTCGGAAACGGGTAACAGACATGTCATCAGGAATGTTGGCAAGAGTCCAGACTACCGTTAGCGGCAGGAAGTCACCGGCGCGCTTGAGGCAGGCAGATTGCAAGTGTGAAGGCTCACGTAGGTCCACAGTGACGGTGAGAGTAACACTATGTCCCTCCAGCGACGGCATACGTGACCTAGTCGGAGCGACAAATAGCGTGGTCCGGGAGCCCACAGCGTCGAGGAAAATGTCGAGGAGTGTTTCATCGTTCGGAAGCTGGTTCACCGGCGGAAGTCTCTGGTTCATCAGACGGTGGACGGCAAGGAGACGTGTTGGCGAAGTTTCAGCGTCGGAGCGCAGGAACGTCTCCTCAGCATCGCTAGCTTCCACTGTTGTGTTGTGCATCTCGGATCCTGAGGCAGACAACGACTCGCGTTGAGCATCATCCACACCCTGAGATGACTTTGTGCGAAAGATAAATGTTTATATTGCAGGAAATAGTCCAGTTGAGACTAACCATTATTGCTGTTATTTGAACGTTCAGGTTGAGAGACGTTGTGGACTGTGGTGAGATCTTGGGGCCGACAGCGTTGCTGCTAGTAGTACTTAGTAGCCTGAGTCTCGGAGACCGCCGTGGTCGGACTTTCAAACTTGGCAAAGCGGTTTCAAGTTATTGTATAACCTGGGATCGAACATCTCCATTTCACACGATTTGTCTTCTGTCTGTTGTGCAGGTTGATACTTGTACGTGTCCCTTGGAGACACGCCGGCGATCGAGAGATTCTACTGACAGCAGAAATGTAAGTCTCTTTACCTGCGCAAATTTACACGTGTCAAGTAACATGTGAAGCAACATTTAAGATGCAAACTTACCGGCGAAACATGATATTTTACCAAAACCTTCATACAAAACATCAATTCAGTTGTTGGTAAAATATTATATTCTACCGTGTTCGGGATGAAACGATGGAAACAACGCTCCGTTCACGACCAGCCTGAGATCCAATACCTTGAACACCACCCCACCCACAAACACGTTCATACACTTCCCAAAACGATCTTCCCCCGACCCGCCGCCGACCAACTCAAATGACCACGCCGAGTCGAATGACACATCGCAAAACAGAACATTCCACCGGACTTCCAGGCACCTCCGCTGCACATACTTACTGAGTTAGCAAACCGGCCATGCATGCAAGCTGCCACCCCCGAACCTGTTCGGGCGGGCCACGATCGTCCCACTCCACTCTCCGAGCTAGGAACGGGAGGAAGAATTGCCGGAGCATTTCCAACCCATCTTCGACGTCGCGCACAACCGCGAACGAAGTACCGCCTTCAAGAGCTGGATACCGAGGTATGAAGGCTGTAATTCGGATGATAACGTGAAGAGATATCGCCAGAGAGGTTCGGGCAGCTAATGAAATGGTAGTACAACGGGCTCGTCTTTACATACGAGTCCAATTTTCTATCTTTATACGCAAAAAACACGACAAAAGAGTGAATGAATGGGCCGAGCTAATAAGCGAGCGGGTTGCCAGATGGTGATGGATGTTACAATGAATGCAGGGAGAGCGACGCTGGAGACGAGAGACCAAGAGAGCGAAACGAGGGAAGCGACAAATGAATGCACGAGCGAGGGACGACGGGGAGCGAACGACGATCAAGAAAACTATAAACGAGCGAGAACATGGCTTTCCAGCTCGCTCACGGACTCAGGGACTAAACGTACAGGAGCATCATTCAACCAACAAGAACGCGTTCAAGCAAGAAAAGAAGAAACGCACAATCCTAAACGCCAGGATAGAAGTTTTTAACATCTTCACCGCGGTTCACATCTTCTACGCTTGAGGTCCGAACAATGTTACCGGCGACATCGTATTGCAGAAACGACTTGTCCGACACGTCCTTGTCAGACACTTGCGCGAACGTCTCCATCTGCAACTCGGGTTAGGATGTGGCGGGACGGATCAGGGATCGGTGTGGCGCGTACCTGAACATGCACCCCGTCAAGCTTCTTGTCCGATACCGAGAAGCTGGGTACCGTGGGGTGACGCCCTCCACGACTGAATGCCAGTGTCGACCCTTGCGTGGTTCTGTCAAGACACACGTCAACGACCGCGCATATATGCACATACAGAGCGGGAACCAAGACGTACGCGAACAACTCGGCACCTCCAGCGGTATAGTTAGACAAACGACGGACAGCACGGCATGCGACAATCTAGGTCTAATATGAAAAAAGCTGTGATATGTCAAAAATGCACTTGACGAACCGTAGAAGCAATCGCCGCAGGTACGTTCGCCACGATCGACATGACCGGGTTGAGATTGAGGAGCATGAAGATCTAGCGGCGTGGCGTTAGGCACTACTCGCTAGGAGCGGAAAACGGCGGAACTCACCGTAGCCAGGAGATTGGCCAAGAATGCAATTACAAAGTAGATCATGCCGTCGTTGAAAATGAGCGCCATTAGCCTAGACGGCTGTCCCGCTGTTCTGCGTCCAGGGATGGCAAACGCGAGCTTCACGCCGGTAAGCATCAGAACGGTGAAGTCGAAGGCCATGGAATAGATGAACGAAGCGGCGAGCAGCGTGTTGTTGGTCTCTGTGATCGCACAACCTTCACCGGGAATCCAGTCTGCCTTGAGAAGGATACCTGGAAGCGAAGATGTCTCAAAACGACGTCAAATCATGCACAAGAGTGGTAATCACCATGCAGCAGGAGAGACCAATGACCCAGGATAACGACGACCAGAGGAATAACGACGTAGAGTGATTGTGACCATACGGCCATCGTCCGCAAGGAGAGGTTGATGCTCGCAAGTCCAATTGACGCATTTCCAAAGACCTGCAGAGGAAGATTTTTCATAAGAATGTCAGAACGTGGGTATATGCGCGTAAATACACACCTGGTTGTACGTGTAGAGAGCCTGGCAGTTCACTTCCCTGCAGAGAAAGTGCACTCAGACACGATCGAATAACATAACGGGCACAGCGACGTACTCTGTCACGTTGAGAGCGACCGCTCTATCGGAGATCAAAATTCACGTTAGCATCGAAATCTGACCGCGTAAGATGAAAAGACAACGCAATCTCGCGTATGCGCATATTGCAATCTCCAAATGATGGTATGCTACTACGTACTGCTGGCCGAGCGGAGAGAGCCAAAATCGCACAAGAGACAACTCACATTCCAATGAGCGCGAACAGGAGAAAGTAGCGGTTTGCAAAGTAGAACACCTGAAAAGGGTCAGATTCGTGTTCTCGTGTGCGTTCTGAATCACTCACCATGGGCCATCTGAACTTTTTCCGACCTGTGATATAATCCAAGTCGAAATGGAGCGAGGTGGCGAACTCCCATCTAGTAGAAGAGCACCGTCAAGACCACGTTTTTGGAATTCGAAGGGATTCGCACATGTACAGACCCAGCAAGGCATGCATGAGACGATCGAACGACTCTGCAACAAACACGCGTTGAGCAGGCTGCGCGGGTGGCGCACGACTGAATATGCGGACTGACCTGCATCCTTTGCGAGCTCCTGGGGGGACATCCAATTGGGCATGGTGGGATAAAGAGAGTGGAGAGTTGGCGGGTGACTCGAGGGCTGCGGGCCAGAAGTGGGAGGGAAGAGGACGAGTTCGGGCAGAGAGGCGAGACGGGAACGACACGCGGGTATATAAAGGAAAAGCGGGGTGGCTTCTGTCGAGACCAGAAAGGGGCGAACGACGAGCCCCGGAGAGGAACACACGCGGAGGCGACACAGTGCAACACGCGGAGGCGACATAGTGCAACACTCTTCGGCAGTAAGTAGAGCAACACGTCGGCTTCCTTCCACACTCAGAAGTATCTTCTGAATTCCTTCCAGCTCAAACCAGTTTCAACGCTTCACCACAGGCGGAAATGGCCTCCTCGCAGAGACACGACGGAGATGACCAGACTCTGCCACTTCACGGTATCCATCTCCCAAACACCCCACCTCTGGCGACGCCTGCTATAATGTAACGTACACTCGCGACCCTGTTTTCTCAACGACGGTCATACCATGCCAGCACCGAGAATGGCGATACGGAACCAGCGAGGTGCGTGGGAGAGTCATGACCAGAAATTCTTGAAGCTCTTGACATGTGGCTTCTGCTTTAGCTCGTCGACAAACTTTGCTCACTGCGACGCCCGCCGATCCCGCCCCCGCAATCCCACTTTTTGTCCTCTCGACCTCTCTCCTCCAGAACGACGACGACGACCATGGACGTCGGTAGGTATGTACACGATGAGTATGTGAACATTGATAGTGGGTGAACAGGATCAAGCGAGAAACGCCGCCGCCACCGCTGAACAAAAGGCGGGTTCGGCATCTCCCGATCACGGCCGTTGTGGCGTTTGATGAAGGATCGATAAAAACCTTGAAAAGCATTCGTTCGACAGTCCTCGCCGATAGCCCCAGGCCATTGACAGGCTCCACCGATTTCTACGTGGTCTCGTGCTCATTTTCAATGTTTGCGCTGGGTCATATGGTGACTAGGATTTCCAGACGACTTGCACAGACGTGTTGGATATTTGGATCCCGACGAATGTGCGATCGGTAGCACCCGCCTCATTTCGATCTAATCTATTTGATTTGAATGTTTCGTATTTAGTTGCTCATGTTCTGTAGTCGTACGGTACGCGTTTGCAGCAATGCGATCCCCCCTTCTGCTATTCCAAACGCCTTCGTGCGTGTAATTCCTACAAGACGATCCATCATCCAACATTTCCGAGGCTTTCGACCGCGGTGGAATGAGCAGCGTGCAGCAGAGTACGATCAGGCGTTCTAGGAGATTCCTCAAGAGCATCAGAGAGCATCGTACTCTTGTTTTACTCGATGAAGTAATCGAATGAAGCACCGGTCACCGTGCCAGTGACGGTTCTACCACCCTGCGTCTCCAAATCGTCGATGTGATTATGAATCACCCGTCGTCGTGTGCGTCGACCACTCGCTGCCAACACCGTATTCTGGAGCTTAGTACCGATGATTGCTTATGAACTCACTATGGTTCGCGTACTCAGGACACCAGGGTGGCGTCTTCCGAGTTCAAGTGGGTGCCACTCATCAGCCAATCCGTCCTTCGTTCCGACTCAGATCGCATTATCAGCTGCGAACTCGGTGATAGGGAGGACATCGTATCAGGCAGTGCGATAGACCTCCAGCGGCGCTTCGTTCGTGAATTTGGCTTCACTCCTACCTGTGAGCTTCGGAATCCGAACGAACCTCAATCGCGAATTTGGTGCGGGCTCTTTCCGTGGTTTCATGGTTCGATGTTCTGACTCGGCCGTCTTACAGGATTTGGGACATCGAGGCTCAGTTTGGCATTCCCTCTTCACAACTTGAAAAGCCACCCGGACTTGTATGCATTTCATGGACAGCAGCCTGCCGTGAAATGAACGCGTCGTTCATCTTGTACTGACATTAGAATGTACAGTACCTCAAGGCACATCGTCTCCATGTCTTGAACCTCTGTCTCTTAAATTCCTTCACGCTTTTCTGTTCTCGCCGGAGCCTATAAGGAAGTGGCCTCTTGAGCATCGTCTTCCGTTTACGAGCTGCTGCGGGATATCCTTGTACCATGTTATCACCGCATCCGATAAAACTACTTCGTTGGTAATGTGCCCCAGCAACAAGCAGCGAAAGGCACATTCGCGATACAACATGCAAAGCTTCATTCCGAGTTTGGATCCGAGTGGCCGTAAGTTCTACACTCGAGATGCATCCCACCAGAATGTTCCTGGGATACCGGCCACCTGAACCGTCTTGAACCATAACGCAACCATGGATAGAAATCTTCACGAACCATGAAGAGACGTCGCTGAAATTGCTGACGCTCCTTATGGCAGCTACACATCCTCTTGTACGAACAGCGTTATCCGCCCGATGGTTTACTTATTGGATAACCGAGAAAGGTTCGACAGCTGCTTTCTTCCCCAGCCGGCGGTGAACTCATGTCCACTGTTTTTTCTCCAGTGTCAATCAGCAGCGCCATTGCGTTCCAGGAGTCTGAGAGTGTGCGGCTGTGGGCGCGTAGGGATGACGTCGCCTCTGCAACAGGAACGAGAATAGATCGAACATTCAGGTCTGTTCACTGTCATCGTCTGCATTTGCGGAGACGTGAGTGATCACGGTCGTCGGCGGGGATCACGATCGCGACGACCAAGATGTTGTGTGATCAGAGCGAAAGAAAAACCGTGTATAAGCAAGAGCAAATCGTACACACAACGTTACAGCATCTCTTTTCCCCATACAAAAACTTTGAGGTATTGCAACCTCACGATTCGGAGGACTCAGACGCAGGCAAATCAGAGACCACACGCAACAGCGCGAGCTCCTCCTCTTCGTGCTCGACGTCAGGCCAGAATGCCTCCTCCAGCTCGACGACGCGCGACCAGATCTCCTCTGCACGCGTCCAAGCATCCGTGCCCGGCTTGATCTCCAAGCTGAAAACAGATCGATTGAGCGTGATCACTGGCAAAGATGGCGGAGGACATACTAGTTGACGACGTGGTCGAGATCGGAGACGAACCCCGCGAAATCGGCGTTGGTCCAGTTGTTGACGAGGAACTTGACCACTTTCCGAGTCGAGCTGGGGGGTTCCGACTCCTGGTTTGCAGTGGCGAGGGACCCGACGTACTTCCAGGCATCCATGTACACCTGTTTGGACGTCAGAAAGCGGAAAGGTGGAGGAGAGAAGGTCGGAAACGGACTCTCTCCATGGCCCAGAGGAAGATCACGCCATCTTCCATGGTCCCACACGCGCCCACGCGTGCCAACTCTGCCAAATAGTCACGCGTGCTCTTGCGTTCGTTCCATGCGTTGATATCCAAGGCGAACTTCTCGGCGACGTTGTTGAAGAAGTTGACCTCGCGAATGACGTTCTGCAGCGCGTAATCGATGATGCGGACGATGCGCTGGAGGAACTTCTCCTTGGGCGAGGAGAAGGAACGGGAGGAGGAGAAGGGGATTTTGGCGAGCAGCTGACCGAGGAAGGTGACAGAACCGTGGGCGACGTAGAGGCGATCCTGAGAAAGATAAAGTGCGAGGGCGTCCTTGGAGAGTGTGCCGTTGCCGGCGCGGGTGAGGAAGGCGTGCTCGGTGGCGGCGCTATACGGACGGACGGACGACAACGAGGTGAGATGTGAGGTAAGAGAGGGTGTTGCAGTCGACATTGTGTGTGAAAGATGAGCGCAGGAGCGGAAGAAGGGCACGCAGCTGCGCGACATTTATAAAAGAGGTCAGGGGAGCTCAGCGGCACTCAGCGGCGGTCATATTTGCCGTCATCGATGAGAGAATGTATGTGCTCACCATTGACGACATCGACCAACTGCGTGTGCTCGTCGTCTGCTCACGAGCTCGACATCGAGTCGTCGCTGAGGTCGCTGTCGTTCTCAGAGTCATACCTCCCTGAAAGGCTATCGACAGGACGATCTCGGCGACGTAGGCCGGTGATAGACGCTGGTGCGTTGAGTCGCCGCCGACGTACGTAATTTGCAAACACTTTTCGGGATCCCGCCCTGCCGCCTGACAACCGGAAATGAACATGTCGCCTGGTGGGCCTCCGCATCCCCTTCTCGCCTTCGCGATCGCTGGTTTCAGTCGTTCGCAGAGGAATCCTTAGGGCATAAATACCGCCGTCCACAGCTTCCTCAAATTGTCCGTATCCAAGTAGCAACGGCGCAAAGAGGATCGAAACGGCGGTCAGAAGTCCTAATGTGCTTCCTCGCTTTTATTTGCCGAGAGGGTTCGCGTCTATTTGTATTGCCAGCAAGACCAGTCCAATCCTGGATCTTGTGTCACCTTCGTCTCCGCCTACCAGAGATATCCGCGTGGCTTTTTGCTCAATTCTTGCTGCTTCTCGTACATAACTTGCCCGATCTTCCGTCGGTTGGTTGAAATGGTATGGCGTCTCGGATTCCAGCACATGTCTTATAATTGGAGTGGGTCCGTTATCCCCATCGTTAGAGGCCCCATCCTTTCCTCCTCCTTGTATACGCGTATACTTTGTATACTGTCACCCCCCCTCACCACGTTCCCCGCGTTCTCACCCTGACATAAAGCCCACACAATAAAGACCTAATCCCCGCCAACATTATGACTGAATGGAACTCACCCGCCACTCTGGCTCTCGAGGGTGGTAAGTAAATGATCTTTGCAATACCGAAATATCCGCTCATACAATGTCTTGTAGCGGCTTTCTTGAAGCTAATGCACGTCCTCGCCGGAATCTTCTTGTATGTGCACTTTGTACGTCTGCAGGTGCTGAATGGCGTCTGATTCTTCACAGCTGGGAGTTCTTGGTTTCGTTCCAGTTTGACCTCATGTTCATCACTGGCAAGAAGAAGTTTCACTGGCCGCTGGTGCGTCTTCTGCGTTATATCCGCGATTGCTGAGAATCTGAAACGCGTCACAACTCGCAGATCTTCTATTTCTTGAACCGATACTGTTTGTTCTTCGCCTTCATCGGAATGTGAGTCTTGTCGTTTACGATCTAGTGACGTCGATCAACTAATTGGGAGATCTGTAGCCTGATAGCCTTGGATATCACAACGTACGTACTCGAGGTCTACAGTTGGTGCATCGTCACTCAATTATGTTTAAAAACAGAGAGGTCGACTGTCAGTCACTGTACACTTTTAACCAGCTTTTCGGCGATGCTGCCATCGGATTGGCCAGCATCAACTTGTCTCTCCGTACGATGGCGATCTGGAACATGAGCTTGTACATTGTTGTCCCACTCGTCCTCTTGATCCTCGGACACTGGTCGCTTATTCTGCAAGGTTCGTCGCCCTCCCAAAACCTTATATCAATCGACCAGACGGACTGGGAATTGAACGACAGGTGTATTGCTCAAGGCGGTATGGGTGGAAGGCACAGGTTGCGTGATTACCAAAGCGGACAACACTGTCCTTGCCGCCACGTTCATCTATTCCATGTGTCTCGACCTCACCGTCCTGGTCCTCTCCGCCGTCAAACTCTTCAGCCGCCGCGGTTCCTCGCAGATCGTTAAGCTCCTCTTCAAAGACGGTCTCATTTTCTTCATGATCGCGTACGTCTCTTTTCCATGTCATCGTACTTGATGCGTTCGGATGCACTTCCCTCCAATCGCTGATGACAAATTGTGTATGCACGTAGATTCTTTTCAAACTTGCTTGCCACTACGTTCATGTGCTTGAATTTGAACGCGATTATGAGCATCATCTTCAACGTGCCTGCGGCGGTCGCTTCTACGGTACGCGACCCCCCATATATTCGATTCCGCGCAAGGCGGAGATTCGTTCCACTAACGCTCATTTCGCTCCAGATCGTCGCTTGCAGAGCTGTTCGTCGCCTCAACAAGTACGCGTCCCAAGGCGCAGAAGTCTAGTAAGCTGCTCCAATTTTTATTCACGTTCGTTTGACTCAACGGTTATGGCCCGCTCCCGAGCAGCTCTTCCAGTGCACCTCAGACTCGCAGCCGAGACGTTGCATTCGCCAACAGCGTACCACCACCATCGGGTAACTTCGGCGTCGTCACGTACCCGAAGATGCCAGCAGACGCGGCTGGGATCCACGTTCAGGTAGGTCCCACTCTTCTCAAATTTCATCTCCTCACGCGGAGTACTGATCGCCGGTTACATGGTAGATGGACACGTTCACTGTGACGGACCACCACCTCGAGCATGACGATGTGGAGTTGCAGAAAGAGAACAGATCTAGACTCCATGATAGCTCGTCGGATGTGGAACTGGCGTTGGAGTCCAAGCACCCCGGGCTGTGATACCTTCTGCGCTGATCGTATCCTCAGTTTCCTTGCACTTGCTTTCTTGGTTCCCATGTCGATATCTTGGATTCGGATTCAGATTGCTCAAATGCCACACGATCGTCGACGATGCTTGGGACTCCGCCGTAAAAAAATGTATATAAGTAGATATAGACTCTCGCAAATCTTGTGAGTTTGTTCCTTCTTGCTTCGTCTTTGTTCCCGAATGTTTCTATCGCTCGTAGGGTCGGGCCCGGATTCGTCTACCACCATCGTCATCCCATACTCGCACTGGGCACACATTCTTTCGAACTAAGCTCTCTTATCACTCTATAATTTTGTATACGTCCAAGCGAACATAGTTTGGTTAATCGCTGTGTCAGGCTTGCACATGCTCGGACTCTCTGCTCTAGGCACAGTAAATAAATATATCATCGTGCGATACACGGAAGACCAATGTTTTTTAATGACATTACTATTCTTTTTATCGTCTTCGTCGGATCTACTTGCTACTGTAGGTCACTGAGAAAACCCAGTGGTTCATGATCACTAAGACACTCGGTACAGCTTGAAAGGTATCAATAAAGGACTCCATAAACTAAGTATACTCTGGTAAATATTACAATGTGGTACGGTCTCAGGCCAGTACGTATACCCATCCAGGTCGTGGTTCATGCTATAGCTATAATACAACTTAACCTTCAAACGAGAGCGACATTCGAGAGCGACGACAATGCAACAACGACGCGAGTCCAAGAAAAGAAAAGAAAAGAAAAGACACAAACACTATCATCGCGGGGGCAGCTCAGATCTCTGAGCTCGGTTATACCGGCCACCCAAACACTCCTGCTCATCAACATCACCGTCTCACGCGCTTGGGGTCCGTCCCCTCTGGCCCGTCCGAGGAATGGAGCGTGCTCAGCGGCTCTCTCCTACCAGTGGGACGAGGTCGTTCGCCATTCGCAACAGCATATCCATTATTGTTATGCTGCTGCTGTTGGGCGAGACCCATGCCCTGCATAGGTCTCGGCGGTCCATTGGTCGAAGATTGGGCGCTAGAAAGCGCAGATCGCATTAGATCCTACAAACGAAGGACCAGAGAAAGAATGGGACATACAGCATCGTATCAACATTGCGCTTCAGCCCAATCCCCGAGCCTGGCCCTGAACCACCTTGCGGTCTGCTGAACGTCTGTGGGTTCTGTAAAGGCGCATATAGTCAGGATTTACCCTGATATAGATGTCAAAAGCTTCCACCACTCACGTTGGTATTCGGGAAGCGGAACCCGCCCATGGAGGGCGCAGAGGAGCGCTGACTTGTCTGTTCTGGCTTCGCTTCAGGTACTGGCGCGTGTGAATTCGAAGAATTAGACGTGGAGGCCATGGTTTGATGACGACGGGGTGGCTGCTGTTGCTGCTGTGGTCGTGGCTGTTGTTGGGGCGGAGGTCGTTCCAGCGCTTGGACACGAGGAGGCGACGGCGGGACCCGGACGCTAACGTTGACATTGATCTCATTTTCCTCTCCGAGTCCTTCGTCAAAGTCGATATGCCCACCTATCCCCTCGTCTGGAACGGGATCGCCTTCTCCGAGGTCGATACCAGCGAAGAATGCGTCGTCTTCCGAATTCAGAAGGATAGATGCGTCGTCGTCGCCGTATGGGTCTTCGGAGGCTTGTGGTGGCCTGACAGGAGGTGGAGGAGGAGCGAAGGAGACGTGCTTGTTATGTTCAGGTACAGCTGCAGGTACAGCTGCTTGGGGTGGTGGTGCTGGTGGTGCTGGTGCTGGTGGCGCAGAAGTGCGTGCATTGGGTGGTTGGTGCTGAACAACTGTAGGGTGTGGAACTTGTGCGGGAGTCTGCCGCGGCGTGTTGAGACCATTTTCAGTTGGTCTATGAGCTGGAGTCGCGTGCCTGGATGGTCCGGCGATGGGTTCAGACTTGATCGGTGTCGTGGTCCTCGCTGGTCCAGTGACGGACCGCATATGAGAAGGAAGAGCGGGTCTAGGTCTCTGCGCAGGCGGCGGCATGACACCTGCTTGGAACTCGGACTTCACGCCTGTTGAAGATCCTAACGTTGATGGCGTGGCAAAGTTGTTAGGATCAAACTCTGGTCGACGGTATAACTCGTCCTTGTTGAACTTGGGCTATGACATAGGTTGGTCAGGTATCATAAGAAGTAAGATCAGCGGTTTATACATACAGCAGGTACTTTCATTTTTACGACCTCGCTTGCGTATGCCTTGTCATACAGACAGTTGCCCAGGAGGTTCCCAAAGTTCCTTAGAGCGCGTTTTATGCCATCCGTGACTGCTTCCTTCTTGCACTATGTCCCGGACATTAGCTTCAGACGCATCGTGTACAGTTTGAATACGCGTACCTTATCCAAAGCAGCACCTTTGCTCTTAGAGTTCTCCAATGCTCCATATCCAATATCCTCGTGAAAGACACCGTCTCTCAAGGTCACCCGGATGACAGCCGTTACCCCAACCGTATACCTCTTCGTCTCCTCATTAAAGTCGATGAAGTCCGTAGTCAGACTGACCACATTGGAGCTCCATCCATTGAATCCAAAGACCTCATTAGCGAGATTGATGATTTTCCATCCTTCCGCGTACGTTAACTTCATCGCTCCTCCCGGACCAGGACGCTGCGAGACGAACTCGGGGCCGAGCTTCTTGTTCAACTTGGCTTGCATCGTCGCAATCTTCGCCGCAGTGTCTTCAGAGACGTCCGACATGAAGGATATGTTGGACTCCTGCGTGAGGTTGCCGTGCATGCTGGGCGCGAATGACATTGGTCCGTGGATTGAAATCTGTGGCGAAGGCTGGCCAAACGGTCCACGTGGTGTTTGAGCAGCCATATATGAGTTCAAGAGATGACCACTAAACGATCCAGCCATATACAAGAAGAATCCAAACCGTCGGCCAGCGTGGAGGGACCTGAAGGTGGCGATCGTCTTTGGCCAGCATCATCAAGAGATGGGCGGCAAAAAGGACTCCGGCTCAAAACCCCGCGACGCGATCCGGAAACGTGACTGTGTCAAACACGTGTGCGGACGTTGCCGAAATCGGAGATCTGCGCCTTCGTCGTGGCTCTCGTTCAACTTGAACGTCTCTTGAACGTCTCTGTTCGAGTCCGAGTCTGCTATTCACGATTTTCATGACATATACCTCTCCTTTACATTGGAGAAGTAAAAGTTTTGGGATATTCGACAGTCGTTATTATTCTTGGTGCGTAGAAATTTCGATCGCATGGTCATGTACAAACTGACGATGGATGCACATATACGCAGGGCTTGAAAGTACTGTCTGCTAGCGTGTCGTTCATTTCGACACCAATCCTACGATATCAGAACAGATACCATGTCGACTCCCCCAGTTCGGTCTGCCATGACACAGCCAGGAGCGCGATCGCGTCCACGCGCTGTGCTCAGTGCGAATGCACCTCGCGGATTGACTCGCCGTACTTCTGGATCCGGCATAGGTTTGACTGGACACGCCAATCCAGTCTCTGGCGCACCCAAAGCACAGCGCACATCCAAGACCACGCATAAGCTTGTCCTCCTGCCTTCAGCGCCCCAGACCAAACCGCTTCCCATCGAGGAGGAGGAAGATGAGCAGATGCATGGGTATGAGACAGATCGGGGTGTTCGGGACATCAAGAGTGCAGGGGAGCGTATGAGCAAAGACCAACGGAAAAAGGCGGGATACAAGAGGCTCACCGCGTTCTGTGTCGCCGAAGCATTCAAGATGAACTTATTAGCAACATTCCTGAAGCGAGAGCACAACGTACATCCCCGTGTATACGACGAGGCTACATATGTCGTGAGTACACATCCTCATGCACTATGCGGGCTTTTTTGAAACCTGGTTTTCAGATGTATCATCTCCCGCTACTTCCTGGCTACGGACCCAATGCAAACCTTCGGTCGTCTGCTGCTCCTACACCTCATGCACCTGACGCGCTACCAGCCATCTCCGAAGCAGAAGACAACAACGACCTTATTTCTATGCCTGCCACCCCCGCCACAGTCCCGATTCCGAACAACGACTCGTTCTTCTCCTCTCCATCCATACTTGATCCCACTACCGATGCCTTGTCGCCTCCGATACCAGAAACACCGGCCATAAATCATCACGATTCGGACGATGAAGACTTACCCTCCAAGTTTGCGGAAGTTGTATTCTTCACATATGGTGTAGTAGTGTTCCTAGGATTGGAAGAGGGACAGGAACGTGCTATACTGGAAGATGTCTCCAATGCCGGTGTCATGCGACGACCGTTGACCGAAGACCGCTGGGAGATTGAGGAATGCCACTTTGCAGTGAGTTGAATTTGAGTCCAAGACAACGTGATAGACGTGATAGGCCATCCTGACATATTTTATTAGTATGAGCCATACATCGCATATCCGCGAGTCTACAACGATTTCTTCAGTATGCACCCATCATGCACTATTCCGTTTTTTCTTTACTGACACTTCACTAGCATTCAAGCATCATTCATCCCTCTTATCACTCTCCGTATCTCACGCTCTCGCCCAGTCAACGCTCCTCGCCCGCTACGAAACACTTACAAACACCACACTGTCTTCCCCAGCTACAACATCTATACCCCAACAACTCGCTACAACCGGCTCCCTCCACCTTTCCCGCACTGAGGCTCTTAAGATTACCGGCCGTCTGTTCAAACTCCGCCGCGACGTGAACCTGGTGAGCAACGTCTTGGACGTTCCTGAGCTCTTTTGGGCGGAAGGACAGGCGAGCTTGAGAGGGTTGTACGATGCGGTGAGAGAGTATATGGAGATTGGGCAGAGAGTGGGCGTGTTGAATGAAAAGTTGGCGGTGGCGGAGGATCTAGTAAGTAGGATTTTGCGCGAGTCGAAGGTCAGATCTCATGTGTGTTTTTGTATAGCTTGGAGCCATCCACGACCATCTCAATAACAATGCGATGGAGCGCATCACTTGGATCATTATATGGTATGTCGCTGGACATCTTCCATCCTACTTTCGCTCACCTTTTCTGCTATAGGCTGATCGTAGTAGCGTGTCTCGTCGAATTCGTATGTCCCTAACATGCTGCGATTATCACCACCTATCCACTTATTCGTTTCTCTTTCTCTAGGGCGAAGTCATTGCACGTCTCGCTTTCCACGCTGCAAAAACCTCTCGCCGGGAAATGGAAACGGCTTCGACTCTGCTAGCCAGCATGCCACGAGAACAAGCGTTGCAGATCCTGGAACGGATAATGCGCAGCGAATGAACTTGATACCCCTCTGGAACAGACTCTTACCTTACTCGCTACGCTTCGCGCTCTATAATATCTTTGTTTTCTTTTCTACTTATGTCGGTATGTGGTCGTTGCCACGCGTCTTAGCGGATTCATCCTTTGTATTATCTAGATGTTCCGGAGAGTTTGATCATGGCGACCTTACAATGTTCGATATGATTGCGATATGTCGTGCTCTAGTCCAAGCTGGGCTGCAGAATCTCGACTTCGTCGATTCTATTATGGTCAATAGGAACGTCAGGAAAGATAGCTGCCTGAGCGACTTCTTCGAACACACAGGTGGGATGTCAACAGAGAACATTGATTCTAAGGTTTGAATGCTTGCAATGTGTACATACCATTTCCGTTGGCAACTTGGTATTCATTGATGTTGCTTCAACTTGCTTGCTCCGCGTCTTCCGCGCCGTCGGCACATGCCAGACTGTAACATCGTACTGCACACCAATACCTCTGGATGGAAAGTGTTTCTTGAATATTGGCATGTCGGAACACATGATGGTGGCTGTTGTTAGATCGGGTCTCATTCAGGGTCGCACCACTGCAATTGGGAACCCATTTCTAACGGAATTGGATTCTACTAAGCTCTGGTATAATACCTTCGCATCGTCGCGACAAACATCACAAAAGACTCAAAAGACTCAAAGGAAGGTGGGATGGTGGGAAGGAATGTGGGAAGGAACTCTCAAGTTCGCAACACTAATGTTATAGATGAGTTACGGTTCGTCACAGCAGAAGAACATGAGTGGACCCACTTGTTGACTCATCATAGTCACACCNACTCCTCGTCGCGTCTGCCGTGGGCAGGTGGGTCGTTCCCTCCGGAGCTACCAACGCCTGTTCCGCTCGAGCCCACACCAGTGCCATTACCCAAGGAACCAGAGCTGCCCGTGCCCGTGCTCTGACGAGCTACGAGCCCACGTTTGTTATGGGCGGGCGGGTCGTTTCCTCCGGAGCTACCAACGCCTGTGCCGCTCGAGCCCACACCAGTGCCATTGCCCAAGGAACCAGAGCTACCCGTGCCCGTACTCTGACGAGCTACGAGTCCGTTCGAGAGAGGCGCAGCGAACACCTGGGAGGCGGCGGCGACGACTAAAACGAAGAGGACGGAGGTACGCATTGCGATCTGAGTTTAGGTCGTCAGAAAGGAAGGGGAGGAGTAGGGAAGCATCGCGAAGGAAGCGTAATAGGAAAGGTTATCGTGAGCGGGAAAGTCGAAATTTTGGAGAAGAAGACTTTACTCACCGACTGAAACTGAGTACTGAAGGTTGAGCCAAAAAAGACTGAAGCCTACTAAGGTTGCATAGACGACTACACCGACCTTATATACGCACTGTGGGTCAGCATGATTTTGCTGTACACGTCTGTAGCAGGTCAGAGCCAGGGGTCCCTCTAGTTGTCCTGATTGAGAGTCCTCCGAGCAACCGACTGGAATAAGATGGCAACATCTGCAGGCTGCAAGAGATCGGTGAATGTGCACATTATGGGTCCCAAACGGGGATGTGAGTGGTTAGAATCAGATAGAATCAGATATACGCTATACAGTAACATTTCGGCTAGTACTCACTTAGTCTCACTTCTTCATCCCGACGGCTCCCGACGGCGAGAGTGAGTTAAATGATACCAAAATGGCCAAATAAGATGTCGCCGATTTCGCGTTTTCGGACGAGCCTGAGATTATAGAGGGTTACGGTAGTGCAACCCTGAACAGAGGCAACCAAGTGGGGCAATCAAGCAAGAGAAGACAGCCAGACACAAGTCAGACTCCTCACAAATGTTCTACAGCTCGCGTGAGGTAGAACATAGAGTGCAAAGCAGTTTGGCGTCCCAACTAGTACTCTTGATGCATGATGGCGACGAATAGCGACATATGACGACGAGAATCGTGGTCTCTGCAGCGGCTAGGTTAAGTGCGAGTCCGTCTGGAGACTCTGGTTTCGAGACCAGATAATTGTCACATGCACATGTACAGACCACGATCAATGTCCGGTGACCAACATAAATGAGATTAAAAGGACTTGCCATGAGTTTATCATCGAAGTCCGGCAGTCGAATTGCATAACTCGGATACAACTCGGATGGCTGTCGAAACAAAGGTCACAACTTGAATTCCGACTCCCCATTGGGCCTTGGCCATCGGCGGTACCGGACGGATAAAACAAAATCTTCCAAGATGAACTTACGTGTCCAACCGGATGCGAACGATACCTATGTCCATGAAAGAAATCAATGTAACGACATACTCATTTGCTGGTTGCGTCCTGCCAGTGAGTCTGCCTAGGGAAGAATTAGCAAAGTTTATTGCGAATATCGTGCGCGCGGTCCGAAGTGAGGATGTAATCAGCGTGTATATATACCGTCTTCGTCGTACAGGCACTGTAAGAGAAATATGATGGAGCTAATGCAAGGAGGAAGACTGTCGATACAGGGATATCAGATAGACAACGGTGAACATACCTATCTGCCAAGAAAAAGTAAAAACTTGACATAGCGCATCTGGTAGAACTTGTAGCTTCCGTCATCCTCCTTCTCCCACCAGGGCTGTACCATGCAAATCTGCGAGAACACCAATCATCGGGACATAGAGCTAAATGTCTGAAACGTGGAACAGCGGTGTAGGCGATCTGAGTGAGGGATCGGTAGGACGGAAGGTCGTGAAGAACAATGGCATATACACCGGCCCCAGCTACCAGCACGATCCCCTTGTCGTTTGTCGGCTGGTCTCTTTATGCATCTCTGATCCACCGAGATTGGCTGTCGTAGTGGACGTGTGCTATATCGATGAAAAGAGTATAGTAAAAGTGATGAGTGCACATGTTCTGTGTGCAAGCTACGACCGTCGACCACGCACTGTTTGTTACAGGTATTCTCCCCGTCTACGTTCAAAAGTGTACAGCTCCTCAGTTATCCCACTCCCATGATGTGACGACGTGGCAACACACTGGCAGGATACCAAGTGCATTGTATTTGAGAAGCTAAAGAACATTATCGGTCCACCGTGACGCTGAACATTTCAAGCTGCATGACTGAAAAGCGCGTTTTACGAAATGGAAAGACGAATTCATGGCTCGAGGTTTGGCCAGGTTATCAACAGCAGGTGGTACGAAATATACGGGAAAGCTTGAAGTAGACGTAGGGAAAGAGGTTCAAGATACGGGTGAGACGGTGAACCAACCCCGACGTCGACGGTAACAAAAACTCATCGGCGATTCGGACCGGGAACCTCCGGCCATCCAACTTGAACGTTTCAACTTCCGCCATGGGTTTGAGACATCGTCGTATGAACAGCTGAGGTGGCTCTTCAGCGTCCGCTATTATAAACAGCTACGTATGCCTTGGGCCCTCTCTTTCACGCACCAGATGCTCACCGACACTTAAGCTGAAGGCTTGCTGAAGTTGATTCGTGGACTAGTAGGACGTGTCGACCCTTTGAAGACTGGGTACGCATTATCAATATAGACGTTATGATGATACATGATTACTCAATCGAAGACTTTAGAATGTGCGAAGCCACATTACGACGTGGGTTTCAACTGAACAGTTGTTTGATAGGTCTGGAGGGCGTGCCCGACTGCTTTGTAAAGTTCACCAACACCCACAACTTGAGCATTGAACAACTAGCACAAAAACTTTTAAATAAATGCGAAGAAACAAGAGTATAAGAATTCACTGAGGAATTTAGCCCAGAATCGAGAGCCTCGCATATATGTATGAGGTCAGAGCGAATAGGACCTACGGTCCCAGCCAGGCTTGGCACACGTGCGAACAGATCCTTCAAGCTGATATTTGCGCCGAGCAGTCTGGCATTCAGCTCTTTGATGGAAGGGAGGTTGACCAACAGATTTTCGCGTTCAGATGCGACACTTTCGAGCTTCGTCTCGAGGTCTGGAAATAGCTATGAATTGCGTATCATCACATGAAGAATTCAATGCCGTACCTGACTGCCAACTTCTCTCTCAAGAGTTCAGTCACCAGGTCTGCAGATACCGATGTATCATGAATGCAAGCAAGCTACATTAATGACGCTGTTAAGTGGACAACCGCTACATATGGGGTGAACTTACGAGCTTGCTGAGCCAGACTTGAGGGCAGGTAGCCGCCAGCACAGGAAATTCCAACGGTTTCGTGCACGGCTCTTGTCCCGTAAGGTAGGCCCGAGTCAGAGATGACTACTATCACATGATATTCACGTGATGTTTTCGATGACTTCCAACTCGCAGCAGGCACAAGTGGTTACACCACTCATCCCGGGCATGTAGCAGCCTACCATTTACATGTATTGTGGTCGTTGGTTGGAAGTGAAGTTGCGTTGTTGTGGCCGGAGAGGCCCGTGTGACTTTCACGTGATGTAGTCGTCTCTGACTCGGGCCTACCTTACATACAAAATCCCAAGAGCAACGGCGAAGATTTGAACCTGGATTCACGGACGAAGATATGAGATGTGATACGCAGAATTGATACATGCGAGCATATCATTGTACCCTGTGAAGGAAACTGCACGGTACACAGTGGCTCAGATATCATTATGAAACGGAAAATGAGCAAGAACGTACTCTGCATATGTTGCTTGAAGATTCACCATAGTTTGATCTACATCCTGCAAATTCTGTACCTCGACATCGAGCTTCCACTTACTGATAAATGTTGTCCACTGGTTGACAACATTATTCACATCCTGTATCAAGCTTTGCGCGTTTTGAAACAAATTGGATGGAGCACTACTGTCGAGTACCTATCGTGTACAGTCAATGACGAATATGGTTCAAATAACTACGTCAACAACACACCTGCACATATTGTTGAAGTTCTTCCGTCTTGTCTTGTGTAGAAACGTCATTCTCTGTCAGAAAGTCCAGAAAATTTGAGGTGAAGTCTGTCAATGGAAAAAGGTAAGTGTTGAGCACGATGATGTATTGGCAATCCAACCTTTGACGCGTCCTTCCGCTGATCCGACTTGTTCGCGAGACGACCATAGGAGGTGCACTAATGTCTGCAAACCCATCGAAACGAGTTTAGATGGTACAGAAAACATTGTATTGCATTCTTGACGGTGCTTATCCCATTCCGTCCTCAGTGTGGTGATATCCTGTTTCGCCGCTGACGATAAGCTGCTGTCCGCTTGCACTCTTTTGAAGATTGCAGATATGTTGAAGAAACTCTGGTCAATCGTAAAGCCCTGCTCAGAAAGGTGCTGGGCGCCCGCAGCGACATCTTTGGCAGACCGCGAGACATCCGTCCCCAATTTGCTGATCAGATTTGTCTTCTCACTATTGGTAAGCGTGGGAGGGCTTTGGGTCAGTTGTTGAAGTTTGTCGTGAGTCGAAGAGTACTGCGCGAGTATAGACATTGTCAATAGCTATATGTGTACGGCGAGGGGAGGATCGGATGGACGCACATCAACCTTATGCTAGTTTGACTCGCCTTTTGAGTGGACGGACAGCACAGCAAAGCGCTCTCCTTGACAGAGAAGCCGACGCACCAAACACAACACGGTTCCAGGATTCTGTGTGTGTCGTTTGATCAGATAGTAAGAGACTGCGCAATGGTACTCCTACTGGACATGCATAGAAACATATCAGTGTCATTTTTTCCAGGATTCAGTGATCGATGAGCCTTGGCAGCAATAAATGTCAAGCCGCAACATCCTATGATGTCTCACTTGACGATTCTCGACGGTGGCGTGTGTTGTGTATCCATACTTATCTCCTCATGATTAGATATCTTCCTCACGCAATACGCCTCGCGCCTCAATGTTTCGGCCATTCGGGCATGCTCCTTCTTGAATCTTCCATCGCCTCCTCTCGGGCTTCGGCCATACAACTCAATGACTCCCAAAGACTTGTCTGTATAACAAATGTACTTACTAGAAGGATCTGGAAGACAGCCTCATACATGTATATAAAGACTCCTTCTTCGTCCAACAAATCATCTCACTCAATCTATAAACCTTTCCCCCTTACACTCTGCGTGATAAGGACTGATTAGCTGTTCTAAGTACAGTAAGTAAGATACTACTGTACGCGTACTCGAACGATCCTAAGAAGCAAGTCACTCTTAGTATCTAACTCGAGTTCAGCAGCTTCGGTTTAAAGATCTTTCATTCTCTCTCTCTAACTAAGACATTAGCGAGATCTCGGATTAGATAAGAACTCTGAATCGTGAACTACATACGTCTACGCTAAACTACTCTGTCTCGTACAGTTACGATCTTAGCTAGACTCGCATTCCGCACGTTCACAACAGCATGAAGATACAAATGCTGCATGTCTTGCGAGATGTTGGTTGGGTATTAGGTCGGATACGTCTAATTGGATCTCGTGCAAAGCTTGGACCAACATGCATTAAGAGGACCCCAAGTGCGTAGTTGCATTCTGTGAGAGAAATTGTGGGTCACAGGTGGAGTCACAAGCGAGAAAAAGTATTGGGATGGAAGGTCCTGGTCCCTACGGACATGGGGACCGAGAGCAGGGTAGGTCCATGACGGTCATGGACAAACCGAGGAGACGCGGCTTATTGAGACTGTCACTCAAAAGCAGCCACGTATTCGTATACACAGCACACCCTGCATTCAATGATGTCAATCATAGATAGAGCACAGAGGCTGTAGCCACGTACCAGAGGGTCTCGTCTCTTCTGTATTCCAGTGGCCTTAGCGACTCGGAGCCTGATGTGACGTTGAAGAATGCAGTTGATATACAAGAATAATGGAGAGAGAAACTGAGTCAGAGACGACCTTGGCAAGCATGAGTGCAACTTTCGACAGGGAGAATATGTCACTCGGAGCTCATCTAGCCTCTAGTGAGAGTTTGCCACCGTTGTGCGTATTGCTGTTGTCCGTACTGCAAAGAAAAAAGATACCGTAATTGATGCAAAGGAGTTAGGCGTTATCCTGAAATATAAAAAGTTGCAACATGAAAGCAGGTACAGTTGCAGACAATCAAAGTCAACCAATTATTTTGCCGCCCAACCAGAGCCTCTAGAGCCAAACGGAGACCGGATTCGAACTCGGGGAGGCTGAAAGCTTCAGAAAACACACCTCCGAGATTTTTCCCACGGGTTTTCAAAATGGCCAAATTTTTGGCGACTTTTTGTCACATATCTAGTGTTACCGGAAACCAAATCTTGGACCTGACCAGTTGTTTTCACAGTCAAAGTGATGCTTAGTACGTCGCAGCTGATGATATGGGAAGGAATAGTAATTCACTGTCAAATTGTGTTCAAGCCGGTGGTCAAGCTGTCATCGTCGGCGGGCGTCTGTTGATGACTTCCCGTTTTGAGACGCTCGAACATCGTGCATTTTCACACCGTTCTTGACAGGATCATCTTGTACTCTTGGAAAGGAGTCGATTGCGCATTTTTCCCACATTTTATCGGATTGTTTCGGTGGGTGGCCAAATTTTGAGGGTCAAATTTCTCGAAAGGGACTTTGAGGCAAATTGGCTCGTGCAAATCAACTCCTTTGGTCCCAAATCGTCCATTTCTGCACTCAGAAATACCTCGCCGCGTCTTCGGCGCTCCAGAAAATTCGACTTCAAAATTAGTTGACTTTGATTGTCCGCAACTGTACTGCGGTTGATATAAGTGGGTCGTACTACTATTGGTGCACTGTTCCACCAGATTCCGTCATCCCAAGAGTGCCTCATGTGCAGAATGCTGAGTCGATTGAACTTTGGTACGTGTGTACATCAGATAGGACCTCTAATCATTTTGGAAGCTCATTCAGTCTTCTTATAGGAGAATTATAGGTTTGTAGTGCGCGCATCTTGGCCTAACGTGGCGGCGGCCGCAAGAGTACACTGTTAAGACGGCCTTATTATCACGTACATACCACCCTACCGTACGGAAGAATTCGAATCAGAGAGTTGTACGAAATCAAGTATGACTAAAATCGTTCTCAATGCTTCGTTGGTGACTTGATGCTGCGGTGGGGGTCCGCGATGACTCGGTATACGCGCCTTGGCTGGTAGGAGTGGTGTGTATAACACGTTTTCTCTGAATTCGTTTCGATTTTACATAACATGGTATACCGTTACTACTCAGGATACCCACAATCTACCGTGCTCCGAACCGCTGTCGGTAAATCACGCTCGGCCGACGGTCAAGTCACTTCATTGTGGCGGCATCGGAGGGATGTGCTTCTACGATCTAGACTTTGCTTGAATGCGTGTTCAACAAGGTATCCCTCGGTGAGAGTCACGGTATGCATATTCAGGAACTCGTCTCCCCGAAAGCTACTACTCAGTGTGCGTAGGTTGGCGCATGTGCGTTGATTACATGAATACATACAACCTTTGTAATCTGCAGGTTGCGCATGGTCAGGCTAGCGTATCAGATAGTGAGATCGCTGGTGGCGGCGGCCGTCGTAACCTGTAAGTTTGAAGCGTCCTGGTGGACTGGTCAATCTACCGTGGATGCCCAGCTGCTCGCAGCGACCGAGAGTAGCGATCGGCTTAGCTAAACTTAGTCCCGACGCTTGTGGGCGTCGGTGTGGCCTCCATGGTGAAAATAGGCGCGGACGTCGAGGTGGCTGGCTCTCTTCAACGGCGGCCTCTCGACTTCAACAACGGGCAGGCTGACCGAGTGTTGACGTCACAATCATTCGCATGGATCATCCATTGCAACTTGCAGGAAACATGGACCGTGTTGGGCAAGAGACAGACGCCGGTGTTGGTCACAATATTCCGGACGCTTTCCGACTGGACATTCTCGCCCATCCGCTCACGGCTCCGCAACAGGCGCTCGTCGTTTAGCACCACCCACCTTGTTCCGACATTTCTCACTATTCTGACTGATCACCATGTTTTGCTTGCTTGCATCTCTAGGCTGTATAAAAACAGAAGTTGCCTCATCTCCGGGACCCTCACATTCGTCGTCTTTTCTCTCTTAACCGCACACATCCCTCCAGTGGTCCCGGGCCGTCATACAGTAGCTAGTACTAGACGATGTCAGTTCATCACAGCTCCGACAGCTCCGACTCCGTAGGTGCAGCTTCCACTGTCGCTCCCACTCAGGACCTCGAAAAGGCTTTCGCAGACGGTCAGAACAAAGAACTCGCCCAACAAGATGTCCAGGACACCGCCATTGACAAATTCAGAGTCGAGCTGAGTCCAGAAGAGGATCCCAAAAACATGTCTGTCTTTCGAAAGTGGCTGGCGGTTCTCGTCATCAGTACCGCTGCTTTCTGCGTCACTTCGTGTTCATCGGCGGTATGAGCTTTGCATTCATAGCGCTGTCTCTATGATCCTGATCATACCATATACAGGCTGCATTCACCGAAGAAGGGACACAAATTGACTTTGGCGCCAGTACTGAGGTGGCCATCCTAGGTGTCAGTCTGTTCGTACAGGGTCTAGGTACGGCTATTTTACCTCCCACTCATACCTCGAGCTCATATGTTATCTCTACAGGTTTGGGTCCTTTATTGGCAGGGCCTCTTTCCGAGCTTTACGGCCGAAACGTCGTCTACCGTGCCTCATTCTTCCTGTTCTGGGTCTTCACCTTCCCGGTCGCCTTTGCTCCCAACATGGGTGAGCATATTTCTTCGCATCCCTGTCTATACTGTCATTGACGCATCTCAGCGGTCTTTTTGGTTTTCCGGTGGATTACCGGCTTCTGTGGTGCCGCCTTCCTCAGTGTCGCCGGTGGAAGTATAGGTGACATGTTCGCGAATCACGAAGTCGCAACGTCAGTCTTTTGTCTACTTCCGTGCGCGTTCTGGAGCTCATCTAATTTCGTTGCAGGCCCATGGCTCTGTTCACCGTCTCGCCATTCATCGGTCCTGCGGTTGGTCCCTTGATCGCAGGGTCAGTTGCACATACAATTGTCTTGATATGATGCATAGACTAACATTCGTACAGGTTCATTACGCAGCACACTACTTGGAGATGGTTGTATCGTGTCTTCCTTATCTGGAATTTCTTGCAAGTTGTGTGTCTCATCCTGGTATGTAATGACTCCGACTACACCGCGCCGTGATCGTCACTCACCTCTCATCTCAGTTCGTGCGTGAGACATACGCACCGGTCCTGCTCAAGTGGAAGGCTGCACGACTTCGCAAGTCCGAGAATGACTCGCGTTATTACTGTGGTCTCGATAGACATGACGGTCTTTGGGACTCCATCAAGAAGAGCTGCTATGTTCCCTTCCGTAAGTCCCTTGCACGTCTTCTCCGCCCGTTCCAAGTCTGAAATTATACGATAGAACTCATCGTGCTCGACCGCATGGCGTTGCTGCTCGACCTGTGGTCTGCCCTCCTCTTGGGTATCCTCTACTTGGCCTTCCAGGTTTTCCCCATCATCTTCGGTGTAGGTCACCACTTCAACACCCAGAGTGTCGGCATGAGTTTCCTCGGTATCGGCATAGGAATGGTAGTCGCGGTCGCATGCACGCCATTCTGGAACAGGTATGTCTTTACTTTACCGCAACCATACGCCACTTACTGACCTCACGCCTATAGCGTCTACCGCCGCGAGACTGAGAAACACAAAGGCTCACCACCGCCCGAGATGCGTCTCCTCATCGGGATGGTCGGCGCCGTCATCACACCCATCTCGCTTTTCTGGCTCGCATTCACGACTTACCCGCACGTGCACTGGATCGTCCCCATCATCGCGTCGGTATTCCTCGGTCTCGGGATCGTGTTCTGCTTCACCGCCGTCTTCACCTACCTCGTTGTCGCGTACCGACCCGTGGCAGCGAGTGCTATGGCCGGCAACACGTTCATTCGTACGACGTTCGCCGCAGCGTTCCCGCTCTTCGCAGGGCAGATGTACAATAAGCTCGGCACGGTAGGCGCGACTGCACTTCTCGCCGGTTTAACGACTATTATTGCGCCATTACCGTGAGTCACATCCTCGCCGATCTCGCGCAGTGCTTCTCATGTACTGACTAGACCATCTTCTGGTTTTCTCTAGATTCATCTTCTATCGCATAGGCGCACGACTGAGAGCTTCGTCCAAGTTCGCCGCAGCATAATAACGATTCTCATGTCAAGTACCCTCTCACGATCTCCATGCATACCCCATCCAATCATCGTCTCAATCCACATCGTCTTCAAATCTTTTTTTTGGCGTTGGCAACCTGTTACCTCCCACCTATTAGTCTCGGCATCTCAAGACCTGATGGTTCATCGCATTTCTGTTTATCTGTTCTACGTTACCCTTTTCTGGTTCACGACTTATTATTGCCATGACTTTACGTGACTCGACTCTCACTCCCTTTCCTTTGCATATACCTCTTATCCACCCTCTATTCCATTCACCTCATCACACGTCTCACAAACTGCTATCTGCTATCCCGCACACAACATATGAACAGGACTCTAATCACCGTGCCATCTCCTCCATCACATCATCTCCATAACGTCTAACAGTCATCTTACGCATCGCTGGTGGACCTCCAATAAATTCGATTGCAGACTGAGGGTCGGAGGCATGGGCCTTAATAGTCACTTTGTCTTTGGTTGATGTATCCATTTCACCTTTACTACGTTAACGTACACCTGTCGTAGACTTCGCAATCGAACGTGGCTCGGAAGAATAGCCAAATACCTATACCTATCTGGATTGTGTGCGACGTATATACGAAACTCAACAACAGGAGTGACAAAAACAATCGATAGATATAACGAAACCTCCATGGTATCAAGTACAGCTCATACATAGTGTGTGTATCATCATCAGGCCGCGTTTGGTGCCTTGAAGTCCTTCAACCACTCTTGCACGAAATGGATCATCTCCTTGTGAATCTTCAAAATCTCCGGAGGCTCGTCCTCGATATTCTTCAGCCCGAACTCGTCGTAGTGGTGCACACCATCTGCCAAGCAAGTCGGGGTCAGTCTCATCCACATGACTTCGCTGAGCGAGGTCTCGCAGACTCCGACGTACTGGGAATTAACTTGAACGGTCTCAAAATCGTATCCTCCCGATCCTTCGCATACGAGCTATGCGGCGTGCACGGCTTCCACGGGTCGACCTCACCGTCGATGATCGCCAGCCTATCCGCAGCAATATCGAAGTCACCCAGCGCGTTCACGATGGTGACGTTCGGAAATGCAGGGACCGTGAAGAATTTGCCCGGAGGGAACGCCTACAATTCAATTTCAAAAGAAAAATCTCCGCCGATCAATAACGTGAACCTGCAGCAGAGAATTTGGAAGTAGACGCAAAAGCGCCGTGTGCGCACCTGTCTGCAGATCATGGACTCGTACTCCAGTGTGAGGAGCTTGGACACGATCCTGGGATGGTCTGGGTCCGGCGGCGCGGTGGTGAAGTACCCCCATTCTGTACACACCTGGAATGTCCAGAGTCGCCAAGTATCGAAGATGCTGAATTCTTGGAACTTCTCGTCGTCGAAGGTTCCGAAGCACTGTACCGCCGAACGAGATCAGTAGATAAGTTGGTCCGCAGCTACTTAGGACGAGCGGTAGAATAGTACCTTTTCGACGCCGTCTTCCTCAGGACATTGAGAGACGAATTTCTATACAAGGGTGGTTGGTTGGTTGTGGGGCGCTTCGCAGAAATCGGAAGTTCATACCTCCTTGATATATTGTGCATAGTTAAGCACTGCTAGAGATATTTCAATACCGGAAGGCAGGGTCACCATGTCGGTCTCATGGTTGTAGAAGAGGGTTTCGTTGAGGTCCATGCGAGGCATGATAGGCCTGTCCAGGGCAGCGCAGAACTGATCAAACTCTGTGCTTCCAACCGCCGGATCCCAGTTCTTTGCTTGCCAGTTACCAATCGGGTCCTGACCACACCGTACAAATCAGTAACCACAAAAATATGAAAATCCCTTGCATGAACTCACCGCGAGAAGAGCTACGAAATCTTCATCATGCTGCAACTCGCCGAGACCAAACAACTGCTTCAGCGGTGTGCGCAAGCCCGTCTCGAGAAGGTGATCGATAGCTTTGATAGACTTTTCCAAGTGCTTCGAGCACTTAGGGTCTGCAGCCTTCCGGATGATTTCCGCGTATTCCCAATTGATTATACTTGCGTGGGTGACGCCGCTGGATGCTATGGCGCCGTACACCAAGTCCGGGTAGAGAACTCGCATATGAGCTGCCCGAGCGCCCGCATACGAACCCTAGATGGACACAGCGGTGTCAGTGAGGGCGCGTGTGTTGACAGGAAGACGCGGTCCTACCCCGTAGTATATCCAGGGAGTGTTTGGCGCGGTCAAGTCTTCGCCAATTCCAGGAAACTTGACGTTGGCCATAAAGTTGGCCGAGTCCTGGAGGGACTGTGAATTGTTCAGGAAACTGTATAACGCGTCTGAAACAACATTGAAATTTCAACAGTGCTCGCATGCACCTACCGGAGACTATCGGTAGTCAAGTCATGCGCAGGACGGGAAGTTCCTATGTAGAGGTCAGTCTCATCCGATATAATTGAATTGAGAGGTCAAGATATATGTACCATAGTATCTGTGTCACGCGATTGAGCTTGGTTTAGCAGCAAAATGGTTGATAAGCTGACCTGTGCTCAAGAACAACACCGACACCTCCAGTCGCCTTCGCCAGTATATCCACGATTCCGGTATCCAAGAACGGCATCCTGTCATATCCGTTGGTTTCTCCTCCATCGAGCACGATGACCGGTGCACCGGTGTTGGGACGATAATGACGCGTGTTGATCCAGTACCGCTGCCTCCAATGCCGGGTAATGCTTGGGTCAAAGTGATCGACCGGTTGTTTGAACCAGTGTCCAATGAACGGAAACGGGGCATCAGAGCCTTCTGGGTCTTCTGACAGTACCGTCTGAGATCCGTCAAAGCTGGCTTCGAGCTTGGTGTTGGAAGACTTTGCGTTACGCTGCTTGAGCTTCCAGAGGTTGACTCCTTGCCCACCCATGAAGCGACCAGACGCGATGACGCTTTGAGTGAGGAGCAGCGCAAGCCATAGGGCTGTTACGAGCTTCAACGCCATCTTGACTGTTGTCTCCGATGTCGAGGAGAAAATGTGAGGCAACCAAGAGGCAACCGCAGGGAAAGCGTGAGGACGGGAAGGACGCGTTGGCCGCAGTGTGTAGGCGGCTACCCACGCGACGGATCACTTCAGTGCCGATCTCCGATCTCACACTCTTCACTCTTGACCACCACTACCAACATGGCTTTACGATATCTCTCTGCAAAACTTGCTCAGCAAGTCAGCAGTTCGACGAATTTGTGTCCGATCTCGAATACTGATCGCCATGTAGATTGACGAAGAGCTGATGAGTGCCACAGGTGCTTTCAGCCTCGACCAGGTGAGCTCCAATTTCGCGCCGTGCCACCGAGGAAGTCGGTATTTACCCAGATTGTACAGTTGATGGAGTTGGCTGGATTGGCCTGTGCTCAGACATTGGCAACGGTGTATAAGAAAGAGACGCATCCGCGCGTTCTGGTCTGCTGTGGACCGGGTAACCAGGGCGGAGATGGTTTGACGGCGGCTAGACATCTTGGTGAGTACATACATGGAATTCAGTCCTTTGAGGTCGATATTCATTACATTCCCAGGCATGTTTGGATACCAACCTGTCATATGGATGCCCAAGGTACGTCGATGTGACTTTGAGATGAAGTGACTGTTATTGAACTCTGGTTACGCAGCCAGGTTCCAAAGAAATCTACCAGGTTCGCACATATATTCGATATCCCCTTACTGAGTACTCACTGTACGATATATAGCGACTCCGTTCTCAATGTATCAACATGAAGATTCCCGTCATTGCACCAACCCAAGAGACAGACACTCTCCGAGATGCACTCGCCCGCTCCGACGTTGTCCTCGACGCGATTTTCGGGTTCTCATTCAAGCCTCCAGTCCGCGCACCGTTTGACACCGCTTTACCGCTCATCACTGCATCCAAGCTTCCCATCGTCTCAGTTGACATCCCGTCTGGGTGGGACGTAGAAAACGGGAACGCGGAAGGCGTCGGGTTGGAGCCTGATGTCTTGGTGAGCTTAACTGCACCCAAGGAAGGTTCCAAGGAATTCAAAGGTCGACATTTCCTGGGCGGAAGATTCGTGACCAAGTACGTCGATGCCATGCACCACGATGACTCTTCAACGAACGTTGACTTGCTCCGCAGAGCAATGGAAGAGAAATTCAATCTGAATCTTCCGGAATATCCTGGTTTTGATCAGATTGTGGAGCTGCCACAGTTAGGGGAATCCTCAGGACGATTGTAACGAGGCAGCCACGAACATTGGTGAAATGTAACGATACTAAGCAGTACGAGTCTCAGATATGAACAATGTAGACGGATGGGTCTTCTCATTGAGACCAGCTATCTTCTGTCCAGGATCCAACTCGAAGGCAATATCAGGGTCTCGCGGATAGCGCTTCCACTGCTCCGTCTCGAACACAGTCCCGAGGTTCTTGCAATGCAGCCTCAACATCTTCCCCAACAGTTCCTTCTCCGGCGTCGGGAATGGTTTCTCAGACAACGATTCTACGGCACCGTAGAACGCGCTCATATCCCTCTCAGACCATCTATCCACACTTCGCTTCATGACCTCCTGCAAAGTGGAGTTATGCAGGAACGACATGCGTGAGCGCTCCGTGTATATGGAGAGGTTGCGTTTCAGGAGCTGGCGTTCGGTCCAATGGCATGGCGAAACGCCTATGTTCGTGACTTCGAGCTGGGGAGGTGGATAACCGACCGTCCGGATAAGCTGGGCAAGGTTGAACGGATGCATGCAGCAGTCCAGGTATACTTCCTCCCCTTTGAGCGAGGTGAAGTACAGCCAGTAGTGGTTGTCGGGATCCTGGCCGTCAACGATCTTCTGCCGACCCAGGCTGTAAAACAGCAGACGGTCACTCGGGGCCACGCTGACCGCCCCATGGCAGATCCCAAAGTCGGCGATAGGTGACGAGCGGTACTTCAACCTGAGCCGAGGGTCGTTCGAGCCGGCCGCGGATGTGGTGGTGTATATCTCCGAGAGGAGTGCACCGGCGATAGCAGCGTTGACGGGGAGGACGTAGCCTGTGCGCATGATGCGCCTTTGCAGTTTTCCGGCGACGGTGCCGGTCTGGGCAAGAGGACACCAGTCCATGATGTTGAGAGCGACGCCCCACGGAAACTGAACTTCGCCCCTGTCGTCTACGATAACGAGCTTCCCTACCCTTCCATCGGACCGCTTGTAAGGAGGAGCAGATGGGTTGGCGTTGTTCGTGATCCTGTTCCGAAGCGCGAAGTGGATGGGTTTTGCGTATGTTGTGATCATATGCGAGTGGTCTGCCATCCATGCAAGAAGTGGACGGATCGTATCCAGGTCGAGGAATTCGGTCTTGCCTGCCAAGGATGCGTGTGAGGATATGCAGCAACTAACGAAAGCTGTATGACTTTACCGCAGTGTGGCTTATGGTTCGCAGTCCAATCTGCTTTTTGGCAAGCCTCTGAACAATAAATTCGCTGAACGGTGACAATGAAGACAAGTCAGCTTTGGTTTCGAGTGTATTAGGTGCTGGATTGAGCTCACCTCGTTACAAGAACACAGCTTGATCCTCTGCACTACGTTCTGGCAGGTCGAGCATTTGTTCTCGTTCTCCGGAAGTGGAAAGTACACTTGTCGTTCGCCAGCCATGCCAGATGGTGTGAANATTGTAGTCGAAAATTGAGAATATATCTGAGTAGTATAGTTGGAAGTTGAAGACAACCCTGACGTGCAGTCTTAAAACGATCGGCGAGACATCCGCCTCCTATCTCCTATCCGCAACGTAGGTGTGACTAGTGCAGTTTATAGACGTATTTACAGTACATTATACATTCAGCTATGGTAGGGAGTATTCAGAATCAAGGAAGCACACAACAGAAGAGAGAAATGAGAATAAAGCTTCGGCGCCACAACCCGAGCTTGGAGGTGCAGGAAGCGATTCTGCCCAGACTAGTGCGCGCCCCATGAAAGTCCTTCCATGGATCCGTTGGGATCCAGCTCGAAGCCAATCTGTGGAACATCCGCATAGTCCTTCCATAGGTGTTTGTTCAACACTTCCCCAAGATTGAGGCAATCCTCTCGCAACCAGATATTGAACAGCTCCTTTCTCCTGCTCTGACATCTTCTTCTTCGAGAACGACTCCATGAATGAGTAGAACGCGTTGAAACCTGATTCCGTGACATGGTCGATGCAATGACGCGCGGCGTCCTGGAGCTTCTGGTTGCGGAGGACCGACACGCGGCTGCGCTCCGTATGGAGATTGACGCACCGCTTTTGTATCTCCCGTTCATTCCAGAAGCACGGAACGTTGGTGATGAAGCCGTTGAAGGGTGAAGCGGAATATCCAGCGTTATTGACGAGGCAGGCAAAGTTGAACGTGAACATGGCGAAGTCCAAGTACACCTCCTCGCCCTTGATGGAGGTGAAATACAACCAGTAGTGGTCGTTAAAATCCTGACCCATCGTGAACTTCCTGTCCTTCATGCTGTAGTACGTGAGGCGATCCTCGGAGACTACCCTCGCCGAGCCATGGCAGATTCCGAAGTCAGCGATGGGAGCAGAGCGATACCGCATCCGAATGCGCTCGTCGTGATACGCAGTGCCGGAGGTCGTGGTAATACACCTCCATCAGCAAGGCTCCAGCGATGGCCGTGAGGATCGGCAGATTATACCCTTCATACATAATACGGCGCGCCAGCTTGCGAGCGACTGCATCCGATTGAGCCTTAGGGAACCAGTTCCTCGAGTCCGCCGGCAACTGGGAATAGTTCACCTCTCGCCCAGGCCTGTCGTCCACGATGACAAGCCTGGCCTCCCGCCCATCCGGAAGCTTAATGACAGGAACGTCGGGGTTGCAATTATTGATGATTCGGTGCTGCATAGCGAAGTGGCTCGGCTTCAGGGGATGGATTTGCGACATATTAGCCATCCAGGCAAGGAATGGCCGGAAAGAGTCAATATTTAGACTATCCGTCTTGCCTGTACGGTACAAAATCATGTAAATACTGGTTGAGATGTCGATGAGAAATGTGACCCACCACACTTGGGCTTATGAGACTGCCAATCACGTTTTTGACACGCCGCCGAGCAGTAAACTCGCTGCGAAGGACATTAGTCGACACCGTGACAAGTATGTTGAGCGTTGCACTTACCTCACTGCAACCAGTGCAAAATCTAACTTTGTGTACGGTCTTGTGACATGCAAAACACTCGCCCCTTTGCTGAGGAGCGAGAGGAAGGTACACCTGCCGCGGCTTCTTCTCTGTGTCTTCGCATATTTTCTCGGCGACCATGATCATGATGTGAGAGCAGGCCATGAAGTAACGGATGAAAGCACAGTAAGATAGAGTAAATAGACGAGATCTATATATACTGGTGTGATGGTAGATGAAGAAAGAGAAGGAGAGGAGGTGAGGTGGCTAACCACTGATCGTGATTTAGGGGGTAAGCACCGTAAACGCGACATGTCACACTCACGTGCATAGTCACGCACCAGGCTACGCACCGCGTCTTTGACCTCTCTCTCTCCGCAATCTGCTCATACTAGACCCGCACGTCCAGCTCACAAATCGCTATGTCCAGATTGGATCAAGCCGCTGTCAGGAAAATATGCAGCAAGACAGAAACAATCGACGTGGCCCTCAATCTACTGAATGTCGCGAAGCTGAAGACAAAAGCGGGCTCTGGATTTGATATCGGCCAAAGCACCAGTGGTTTACCTGCTATTTGCGCATACATTGCTTCCTTAAAGTGAGTAGACGTTTGTGCTAGGATGGACGAATACTGACATCGCACCAGATTGAAGAACGGTGATGTGACGAAGTCGAACGCCCAAGTTGCGTCATGCCTGGCTTCTAAAGTCTTCAACGCAGCACTGGCAAAGGTGCAGGACGCCCTTGATACAGAATCTAAGAGGGATACAAAGGCAACCTCGCGGGCAAGAGGCAGTGGAAAGTTGTCGTATGAGAACTTTGTGGAGAGGTTCGGATGGACGAACCCGGACTTCATTGTGGGCTGCATGAAGGATGTAGAGCAGACCCTCGCGGATAGCAAGGATCTGAAAGGACGGCTCGCTCCTCCAAACACTATTGTGACGGTTGCAGTCATTAAGTGGGTTTGCGAGGTGCTCGTGGTACGTTTCCAATCATTTTGTTACAGCACGATGCTCAACAATTGCTATGCAGATTAGGAACGTACGTCTGGTGGACATACAGGCAGAACACTCCGTATCTGACAAGGACCTCAAGGCTGTCTTGGTCGCCATCGATACTACGTGCGATGTAGTCGAAAGGGAGATTTTACTGAAGAGGAAGGAACTGGCCGCGAACAAAAAACGAATGAAGGGTGCTGTGGCGCCGGTTGCATCCTCTTCCAAAAGTAGACCCTCTGCTGTACCTCGCCAGGCCTCTCAGTCTCCCATCAAATCACCAGCCAAACTCCCTTCTCGTTCCCCTTCCAAGTCTGTGTTGAAGGCTCCTTCCGTGGAATGTTCGCCCTCCAAGACTCCAACGCACAAGCGCAAAGTCATCTTTTCTGCCGAGGCAGAAGATACCGACGACTTCGACGGCTCAGAGTTGGACACGCCATCTCGTAAGAAGCGGAAGGTCGCTGACGCCTTTCCTACCGTTGTCTTTCCTTCCTCAGCGAAACGTTTACCTGCGCTCAATCTGACACCAGGCCGAGGTCTCACTGCCTCTTCATCTCGAACTACGCTGGACGAGATACCAGAATCTGCGGCGGAGAGTTCTGAAGCACTGCCCGATTCAGATCACGAGGAAACAATCATGCAGGTTGATCTCCCTGTCGTCTCCACCACCGCAACCCCCGCTCCATCTACCCCACGTCGGCCACGGAAGTCTACCTCACAAGCTCAGCTTCCGGCCACTCCCAGTGACTATTACGGGACTCCTAGTCGCCGTAACAAGACGATGACGCCTTCCAAAGCCGTCACGGACAATGAAGACGAATTTGTGATGCCGCGACGACATCGGCCCATACTGCTTGGGTACAAGCAGTGGTTTGAGGTGGATCCAAGGCTGAAGCGAGAACTGAGTTTGGCCGAGAGCGCGAAGGCGATTTTGGTTGGGAAGCACGGACATCCTTTCGAGCATCTGAAGCAGGTCGCTGTCGAAGCAGGATGTGCTTGAGTACATACGCGTTTTGTAGGCGTAGTAGTGAGTTGTGAGGATGTTCCATCCGGCGTCCATGTTAACGGACTTCAATGACTCGCAGAACACAAACGTAGAATCAAGAAGTATATATCCAGGATACATGTGCAGACGAGCATAAGCAAATCGAAACAATGAGAGTTCTATACGGCAGTCAGATTCAAGTAAGAAGCGAATGCGAATGGAATGCAGGTACCCCATAGCGGTCAGTGATGAGAATCAGTTCTTCTTGACCTTCTTACTGGCCTGCTGGAGGCGCAGACCACTCGCAATGTGGCCATAGGAGTCCCACATAAGCCAGAGGGGAATGAAGACCCAGCTACAGATATGGATGCTGTCAGTAACAGGCATACGAGGATGAGGGTCGAAAGAACTTACAGGACGTTCATGAACTAAACCAAAAGGGGGACACGCGAGGGTCAGTAGGAGAAATACGTGCTTCCATAATGACGACTTACGACGAGGTACACCCACAGATACAGTGGGTTGGATGTGTTCAAACTGGGGCTCCCGGTGAGCCACTCCGGACCAAAGGTCATGAACCTAGGAGACGCTTGTGAGACAACAATCAGACAGCAAAGCCCGAGAATGGAAACCGACCCTCCATAAAGCTCGGCGGTACAAAGTACGACGATCCAGTAGTGTCTAGCCGGGTCGTTGCTGGCAAGCTGCTTGAGAATGTAGAAGCACAGAGGGCCAGCTCCGAGGACAGTCAGTATCTCGAGGGATACTACCTGAGGCCAAGGGTGAACTTTGTGTTCGCATAATGCGAAGATAGGGTGCTTACTGTCGGATCAGAGACTCCCCATCGTGAATCAGCACGCGCGTACTCCATCCCTGGTGACAAAAACCTTCAATGAATGAGACAAACAGAAGAATAGATAACAACATACATAGTTCTGCGAATGGACCTTTGCTCGTTACGACGGAACGACCAAACGTCGACAGGTACAGGAATGAGCCTTCAAATGTGAAGTGAATCATCCCGTCAAAAGCCTGGACAGACCATAGCTTTCAGTGGCATGTAACATAAAGCAAAATGAGGACGTACCAGCCAAATCCAAGTGAACTTGTCCTGCCATTTTGCGTTCTTGGGAAGCAGAGCGTTCGCTGACACCCACGCGACCACCGCGACCACCGCGACGAACGCCAACGAGTACGCAGACGTCGCCGTGAACACTGAATGTGCCTCCGAAGACATGGCTAGTGTTGTCTTTCTCTTCGGTCTACGTTTTGCAGAGTAGTCTGAGGGGGTAGATGGTGGGAGTCGTGAGAGAGGCAGACGGACTGACAGAATGGGACGACGGTACAGTGCTGTATAACAAGCGCCCATAATGTGGGGATATCAAACGCGCGACACGATCGGGGATCTAGAGATCATCTTGACCCGCGACCCTCATGTTGTATAAAGGCGATTTCGTGCATTGTCGTCGACTGGGGCACTTGGCAATTCTACACGATCATCTCGTAGGTCGAGAGAAATTTTTGCATGACTTGCTGAACAGCCATGTAGGTAGATGTCGGTGAGGATGGGCTCATAATGCACAGCGAGCCCGCTTCAACGGAGGCATCTGTCTCCCTTCTACAATCCAGCAGGTCTCGAAGAGAGATACCTCAAGGCAGCTTTTTCATACCGACGTTCTGCGATTTACACCTCCATGCTCCTCAATACCTGTATCAGGGGACTGGTTTGCACCTCCCGCTGATGGAATGGCTGGATCAGTACGCGTTCAAAGCGGAGGAGCGCATCGACGCGGATCCTCATCTGGCCGAACGGGTGTACTCAAGGCTAGCTGAAAGGTTGCTGGAAAGCGGGACGGGTGCCGTAGTGCTCTTTGGGACGATTGGCGAGGACGCGAAGTGAGTGGTCTCCGAGATGGGCACACGACTCTACGCTGAGAATGTTCAGTATCATATTAGCGAAAGCCATGCTAGACAACGGTCTGAGAGCCTATATTGGGAAACTATCGATGGACATCTCTTCCAGACCGACGTACAAAGAGGCCTCTGCACAAGAATCTCTGTCAGCGGCAGCTTCGTTCAGTGATAAATGTCGTGCTCTTTCTTCCGATATACGGAGACCATTGGTCGAACCTATCCTGACGCCACGATTTGTTCCGACCTGTTCGGACGAGTTGCTGATAGGACTGGGAGACTTGGCACGAGAAAAGCACATTGCAGTACAGAGCCATCTGGCCGAGGCACACGATCAGGTTCAATGGGTTCTGCGAGAGCGCGGTGTAGACGACATAAATGTCTTTGAACGAGTACGTACATATATGCATGTATGCAATTTAATGAGGCTTAACTACGATATCAGAGTGGCCTCCTTACCCAACGCACGATCCAAGCCCACTGTACCTTCCTGCCACCTCCTTCTTTGGAGAAACTAGCGCACTATGGCACTGCTGTTGCTCACTGCCCACTCAGCAACGCGTATTTTTCCGCCGAGCCATTCCGCCTTCGTGAAGCTCTCGACATTGGACTGCGTGTTGGTCTAGGTACTGACGTCGCTGGCGGGTACAGTATCGATATTATGCAAGCGATGAGACAAGCAGTCATGATATCGAGGATGAGAGATGGAGAAAGAACAATGCGCCCGCAATATGGACAGGTCGCGACGATGTCCATTGATTGGAAAGAAGCACTGTATCTTGCTACCACTGGAGGTGCAGACGCAATGGGGCTTCAATCTGGTATCGGGACATTTGAGCTGAACTCACCATTCGACGCACAGCATAGTGAGTGGCAAATTACAACGTCGATGCACGAGATCGTTCTGATGAGCACTGTGTATTGTAGTTTGCCTTATCAAAGAGAATACAGGCGTCGGTGCTCTCGATTTATTTGACACTGAAACGAGTGGGTATACCCTCACTGAAGAGCTTGTAGAAAAGTGGTGGTGCTTAGGTAGTACGGTGAACCGAGAAGGAGTATGGGTACAGGGACGAAGCGTGTGGCCAAAGCGTTAACCGAAAGGAAATGCAATTACGCCAAAATGTAATGTATATATGTAGCACTGTATCGCTAGACCTGATAATTGTTGCAAAATTGAGGACACATAGTAAGGGACAGATGACGAGCTCACTGATTCAGCTACGGTTTGGGCATATCATTCTTCGTCAATTCTTCCCAACTCGACATTCCGACCACAGAGGGCAACCTGCGCCAAATGTCCTCCCTCAGTGTTGTCACATCCTGCCTGAAGGGCCTCTTGCATGGACCACAAATGCCGTCATGCTCAGCAACCTCATCGGAGACCTGAACCATGTAGCTTAGTGGTCCTGTGCGGACTCTCCAGGTGCGAGACAGCCGTGACGAGACTCGCGTGAAGGCCTTGGTACAAGTCACGCTGCTCTGACATCCGTGCACCGCAGTCCGCTCGCCACAGGTGTGCCTGATGAAGCGCAGTATTATTTGGATGCGCTCCTGATACATAATGGTGTATGCCTGGAGATCCTGGGGCGAAAGGTCCGCAGACGGGCAGCTGGGATGATCGACCTGCAGCTTGACATGGTTTCCGCTGAGTAGGTCCGAGAGATGATAGAGAGTGAGGAAGTACAAAACAGAGGGAATGATGACCTGGACGTTGGTACGACCGAGCGAGGTTGAGGACATGTAAAGGATGGACATATGGATATGACTTGTCGTCTACAATCGCCGACTTTATTGCAAGCTCTATCATTTCGTCGTGTCCCTTAAGGGTATTGGACCAGACCTGAACAAGATGCTGAATGGCTTGGATACGTAGCCGCGTGATGAAGTACTTGGTCGACAACCTCAGGATACCAGCGGTGTAGAGAAAGTCTTCCAAGCTATGACCGTGGTCTAATCTGTGACAAGCTCCAGACTCTAGCTCGATGTAACATTATATATGGGTGATGAAGATGGACACTTACGGTCCTGTGCCGTCGTAAAGAGCCTTGATGAGATTGCTGAGTTCGAACGGAAGATCGTACATCGGAACGACCTGACAGTCGTCCAAAAGAGGAACCTCAGACGTAGGAGTGGGGAGCTCGAACATGGATTTGAAGATTTCGGAATGTCTCGACAGGAAGTCGCGGTGGACTTTGAACGCGATACTTGAGTCTTCTGGGACGAGAACGATGTTGCCGTCATCGAACCAGGGATCGCCTCGTTTGTGTAGTGGTGTAATCTTGTTCATTGTGAATCGATAGTGGGAGAAAGACGTGAAAGGGCAGTAGATGCTGGTCGTCGCGACCGACTCGGTGACGGTCAAGTGGAAGCAAGTCGGACGCTTGTTTAGCACGGCAAATCCCGACCAAAATGACCTGGCCAAATCGGGGTCTCTCATCACCCGTTATGGCACGTCTTCACAAGTCAGCCGCGTCCCAAAAGGTTGCAGAGGCTTTCATTCCGCTGGCCCACCCGTAAGTATATAAAGGACGGTAGATGGGACATGGATTCGCCAGCCTCAAGATCTCTCTTGCCTCCCGGCCACCAAGACCTACCTCCCGCGGTGAGTACCCCCGCCCTTTCCTGCCTTCGACTATCTCTGACAACACCCTCTAGTCCAACCTCAACGGTGCGTGCTTTCCATTCCCTCAGTTTCTCTCCGCACCTCCATTCCCCCTACCCACACCCCTCCTCGCAGGGCGTGCGCTTCCCTCTCGTGCTCGCCTCCCAGTGGGGTCGTGACTACCAGCACCGGGCTACAGCTATTGGAGCGTAGATTCCGTAAACTGCCCTCCTCCGTGTGAGGTTGTGGCTATCCCCAGCACCGGGCCCTGCAGGCGGGGATTCCGTCTTATGCCCGCCTCCGTGTGAGGTCGTTGGCCATCCCCAGCACCGGGCTACAGCTATTGGAGCGTAGATTCCGTAAACTGCCTTCCTCCTGAGGGGGCCGAGAGGGAGCTACCATCGACACCGGGCTCGACCCGTTCGCCGCCTGCTAGTGCTGTCTGCGTGTTTGCGTTCCGTCGCTACTGATGTTTTTCTTCCAGTGCGACGCGTGGGGGTAGCCCTCAAGCACCGGGAGGATGAAAGGTGGGTGGTTTCTTTTCCTGGGGGAGGGCGGATTCGGCTCGAGTAATCGGGCTGGGTTCTTCCTGACGCAGACCTTTCCGTGGTCCCCAGGATAAGTACCCGGTTAGGGTTTGGGGTGTCAGCCTCGGACTCTGGCCGGGGAAACCAACATGCGTCTTAATCTTGCTATAGCCTAGTCTTGTAGCAGCTATCACTCTTCATATTAGGCAGACATAGTGATCAATACATATCATTCACTATAATCTGCTCACTACGAAATCGGACAACTGTGTATCGGAATCGGCGAGCGCCAGTGTGAACTCAGCATTCCTTCCTTCANGCCGGNCAAATGCCACATTTCTCGAGAATGAGCCACCCACGTCCATCGTCGCATCGTCTCCGCTTCGTGGTCGTGTGCATACANGAAGACGGGGGCGGGATNGNGNGGCGGGCTGCCAGTNNGTCGNNCTGGTCGTCGTCGGCGTGGGATCNANTCCCGTAACGTNTTGACTGAGCTCTTCGNNTGCCCGTGGTAAAGCAAGGTGCCAGTGCCATTTGCGCTAGAGCTGTCTGTACCTAGAGAGATCAAGGCGGGAGACGANGGGNNAGGGTNGGCGNGGNNAAGGACTCGACCNATGAACCTGNTCTATATATAGTGTCACGTGAAATTTTGTTTACGCGTTCATTTTTGTTTACGCGTTTGTCACGTGTGCNTCACGTTGACCNTCGACGCGTCGCGTCGTCCCAATAAGGGTCGTGGTAGGCCCGATTTGGAAGGTTTTGAAGTTCACTTCACGTCAAACGACCTCAGAAGGGGCTTGCATTTTCATTCTCCGATGGCCAAAACATATATATAGGGGGCCATTTTGACCCTTCATCGTCAGGCCTCTCTTCCACTCTTTCTCTTGACTCCCATCTCCCCTCCTCCGCTCAAGTCTGGTCAGCCACCAACATCCTCCCTTGCCTTACTATCCCGACATTCCCAACCCCGACGCGGTGAGCAGTATATATCCCACTACGCCTTTGAGTGTGTGCTGACAATGCTCTTATAGTTCAACGGTAGGTCGTTTCCTCGCCGTCAAGCTACTTCAACTTTGTACCCTCTTCAAAACATCCTTTCGAATTTGGTTCTCTCCTTCAACACCCTTTCAATCTCGTTCTCTATTTCAACCACTGCATGGGTACCGTTAGCCCCGACACCTCTCGCGCCCACCTCCCAGCGGGGCGTTGCCTGCCTTACCGCGGCCGTACTACTATTCGCCAAGAGTTGCGTCCGCCTGACTGGCTCGCGTGTGGTGGCGACCACCTGCACCGAGTCCAGGTACAGATTGTGCTTGCGGTATTATTATATACTCTTACCTTCCTCCTGAGGGGACCGAGAGGGGGGGTTCGACGGTACTGGGCAACACGCCTGTTTATCCTCGTTTCGGCTTCATTGCGACCCGATACCACTCAACCATGACGCGCGGGGATCCGGGATACTTCGAATGGGAAGGATGGCTTGCACAGGTGCGTCCCCCTTGTCCCCGAGGGAGGGCAACCGCAGTCCGGATGATCGGATTGGGGTTGTCCTGGCGCAGACCTTTTCGTGGTCCTCGGGATAAGTACCTGGTGCGTGTGAGGGGCGCCAGCCTCGAGCACAAGCCGGGGAAACCAACATGCGTCTTAATATGATTACTGTCAGCCTCTAATGTCCTCTACTACGACGACCCCGCCGCGGTGAGTGCCAGTTCTTAACCCAATTTACTTTCAAACCTTTATTAATGATCCATTAGTCCAACAGTAGGTCGTTCCTCGTTGAATCCTCTCAACCCACTATCTTCCTCTTTCAATCTCTTTGGTGCCGTCGTCCCGATCCCTCTCGTGCCCGCCTCGCCGTGAGGTCATTACCACCAGCACCGGGCTTTGTTTGCCTCACCGCAACATCGACTCCGTTTTCTGTCTATGGCTCTTTGTGGCTAGCCCTACCATCATTCAACCCCTGCAATGGGATTCTACCAGTCTCGCTTGCTCAGAGTTGCGTCCGCCTGACTGACTTGTGTGTGGATGCGACCATTTGGACCGGGTCCAGGCATGGATTGCGCTCGCAGCTTCGATTCCAATATCTCATCCTTCATCTTGAAGGGGCCGAGAGCGGTGTCAACGGTATCAGGCTACGCGTCCATTCGTTGTGCGCTTTCATCCAGTCCCTCCGTGACCACCCGCTACTGACGAATCGTTTCAGCATGACGCGGCGCGGGGCAGTCGACGACCAGAAAGATAGATGTCTTGTATAGGTGCGTCTCCACTTTTCCCTGAGGGAGGGGCGAGCGCGGTCCGATAAATCGGATCGTGCTTGTCCAGGCGCAGACCTTTCCGTGGTCCTCAGGATAAGTACCTGGTTCGATGTAAGGAGCGCCAGCTTCGAGCACCGACCGGGGAAACCAACATGCGTCTTGAAATCACGGCGATCTCATTATGAGTAGTAGCAACATGTATCAACGTCTTACTTGAATACACATCGATGTTACTTGCATTTCTTCTAGTCGCATTTCAGTCACGAGGTAGCCAACCATCGTCGCGAAGTCCTCTCTGATACGATCCGACCTTGCTTCACCGTAGTACGATCATGCGGCGGGTTACATACCACGCTTTGAACATGATTGCCTCGCACCATCACTAAATCAGCCAGATCTCCGGGTATTGGTACAAGGGGGTTTGTACCACGTTCAGAGCCTAATGATCGTCCGATCGCTTGTCGTGCAGTGGTTGTAACTGCTTCCTATATTTTGCGAGTCCGTGAGTAACTATATTGCTCGCAGTATGCACAAAAATTGACTCACCACAAGGGCTTGCGAAGCGGCTGTCGTTCCTGCTTGGAAGATAGCAACGCCGAGAGGACACAGCGCGAGGGGGTCCGGCGGACCCTGAGGGGTAAATGCATTTCCGACGTTGTTGACTGCCATGGCTACCTGAACGCCATATTTCCGCTCCAACTCCACGACATTCAGAGTGCCTCTCGGAATGGGCTCGAGGCTGCGTCCCATCATGTACAGATCGCTCTGCGGCAACCCGACGAGAGTGACAGGTAGATGAGCGCTCTTGACGATGTTCGTGAACTTCGTCCACTCTTCAGAACTGAACATCGTGAGGCGGGTAGCGTGCCCGATGCAGACGTGCATCCGGTCATCCCATTTTCCGGCTGCTATTCGCGCCTGCAACTCACCCAAAACGAACCAGATGAGCGGCGTTTGGGAGGAGTCGAGGTTGTAATCGAGATGGAAATCGACGTGTAGCTTGTGATCCCAGGCAAGGTCAAATATACATTGAACGTTCCATCGACTTTCGTCAATGTTTGATTCCACGTAGGGTGCAGAACCTATGGCTTCAATCCCGTCCATGACCAGAGCTGCCTGCATCTCACCGAGGTTACTCAGGCTATGGTCCCCCGCATCCCGAGTTTCTCCCGAGGCAATTGGATCCTGCGCGAAAACTAACGAAGTCAACATCCATTCTGTTAGAACGAGATCGGGGCGGCCTTACCTGCTATTTGAATGTCACATAGATGAGACAGATCTTTCTTGAGACGCAGCGCTATCTTCAGACAGGACTGTTTGACCGTCGCATCGATTTCCACGTGAGCCCGCATGCAAGTAACTCCGGACTCGACACTTTCGACGATAAGACGCTTGCCACGTTCGTACAAATCATCCAAATCGTGTGGGAACTGGGCTTTCGCGGCTGCAGTCACTCTCAGAGCTTCAGGAAAGTCGCTAGAATATTTGGAATGTTCAGCTGAGCGATTGTTCAGATACTATTTAGACACGTCGACTCACCCAGTCAAAAGTCTGTCGCATTTGTCCAGTATGAAGCACTTGTCTAGATGAATATGGGCATGGCACAATCTACAACCATCAATCAACATGATGTTTCCGGAAACAGAAAGAAATAGAAACTTGCGAAGGAAGTAACAAGCACCGACCTCCGCCATCAAGTTGTTGGGCTTCTTGCCAGACTTCGCCGTCGTGTTCGCTGGACTTCACGATGGCGTGAACCTTGCCCGATTGGCAGATAACATTGTACAATTCGGTGGCTTTCGCAGGGTCATGGAAGGGAAGGAAAACGTTGCGAATCGTGATATCACCCATGCCTGCGAGACGGCTAGCGTAGCTGGAGCACGACACGGCTGCAATTGCAACAGTGTGTCGATATAAGTTGATTTAGTTCCGATCTGGAGGCGCACAGCGCTTGGAATAATCAGAAGGCACCTATGAAAGGATCAGTGAGTGCAAGAAAGAACGCAGATTAGGAGGACGTACTTGAGAGTGTTCAAGTTAGAACCAGTCCCCGGCCTCCGAGTCATACCTCATAGGTGTGTCGGCCCGGACAAGCCGGTGTAGGTGGTAAGAACGAAGAATTGCATTTGCAATTGCGTGAAAGAACGCGAGGTTACTGTACATTCCATCCTCCTTACACAGATCGTAAGAAAGGGCAAGAAGAATAAGGAATGTCAGTGGAGATAGGGACGGGTATGCGAGACAGCGATTACGGGGAGATTGCCTAAATGAATGAGAGTTTGGGTGACGGGGAGAACTATATATTAATGGGGGTGATGCAGGATACGAAACACAAATGAGGGAGGGATCTTCCAATGTCCGCCAGAAAACGACAAAGAATATGAACGAGCGAGAAGACGACAAGACAGGGACAATTGGACTAATTGACTCTGCGTCTCTTGCGAGACGTTGCGTGATACTCGTCGTCCTCTCCCGAGCTGTGATCTTCGTCGGGAACATCGAGACCGTACAGTTGTTGACGTTTGGCCTTGTCAGATTTTCGGAGACGTTGTAGATGGAATGATAGAGATCGCAAGAATTCGCTCTGAAAAATATGATATCAATGACTGCTAAACTGGTTACATGAGGACCGAAAGGCCTTACTCTGGTTACACGAAGTTTGTTGTCTCCCGACGATGCTTGCATGCGTCGCTTCTTCTCCTTGTACTACTCTCCGATGTCAGTAGCCACAAAATATGATTCAAGTGACGAAATGTACCTTTTTCTCCTCTTCCTTCATCAGCGCCGTGAGGTGTTTGATCCACTTCTGCATGTTTGACTCTACTTTGCGTTTCTTGGCATGAGCAGAAACATGCTGTACCATGTCATCCTGCTCATCCGCAATAGCGTCATCGTCGCTGTCAGGAATCGCATAGCTCTTCTTGCTGGCAGTGCTTCGACGAGGTCTTGGTCTAGAAGATGACGATTCACCTACAACATCCAGGGATTCAAAGGGCAAGGTTGATGGCCCAGGACTACTTTCGGTCTTGACGGTGTACTCTTGGACCATCTTGATGCGGAATCGGGGTCGTTTGGTGCGTTTCGCGACAAATGACTTCTGCGGTGTCCCGCTCAAGTCCTCGGGTGACAAGTAGTCTTCTTCCGTGAAGTAGAACTCGGCTCCAGCCTCGATATCGTCGAACAGGATAGAGCCCTGCTTCAAAATAGATCAGATACGACGTACTCACGTGTAATAGAGCAGCCTCGACTCACCGTAGATCGACCTAATCGCGCAAGCATCTTGAACAGCTTCAAGGTAATCGGTATCCGGGTTTCAGGAGACCAGCTATCCATGTAGCTGTAGTTGTGTATGGCCTGGGCGTTGCGTAAGTAAGTAGGAGTTTGAACTAGACAATGATCGACTTACAGCAGGGTTACAGTTCACGATGGCATTCATCATGAAGACAGCACAGATACCGCTCCTTACGCCATACCGGGTTCTCACATATTTACCAACATGTAGATAGTCTATAGAGCGATGAGATCGAGTGAACGAATGTTAAATCAAGACTTACCGGAGGGGAATGTCAACTTTGCTGAATGACCATGATCAGAGGTGTATACGTCGAAGAAACGACGTCGTGCACGTGTGGGACCCATCTCGTCCTTCCTAATCATATAAGATAGCGTATCCTGGCCGATATTGCCCTGCGCAGATCGTAAAGAAAATCAGCACGTGTTCTGCCAAGGTCTAACAAAAGCAAACGCACAAGGTCATCGTCGTCATCGACTTCGTCTGCAGCCTCGTCCATGGCATCCTGGTCCATTGCGTCATCGTCATCGCCCTTCCTGTCTCGGTCGCCTGCGATGAGTGCTGCCTGAACGGGTTGCACGTCGGCAATGTTGTTATATTGCCTTGAGACGGAGTTATCCCGACAGAGAGGCGCCTGGTACGCCGTGACCGCCTTCTCATCGTCCCAAGCAGGCAGCTCATCCAGCTTCAACCGGTAATGTTGCATCGCCCGCTCACGAACTAGATCGTCCAAGAATGGATACGCTTCTAGCAATCGCTTCAACATCTTCCCCTTGCAACTCGATTCCAAACATCGGAATGCCAGCTCCTGCACCAAACCCTCGACCTCGTTTCTCGACATCTTCATCTCGACCCGACCAAAGTCCAGGATCCCACCAAAATGCTCAGGAGCAAAGTTGTTGGCTAGAGCCTCAAGTAAGTCGGTTCGTTTGATGGGCGAAAGACCAAGATCGTCGATCTTCTCTTTGCACGTAGGCACGAACGAGGGGACGTTGAGTGAGCTTTGACCCCCCAGCGTGCTGATGAAGATCTGCAACAGTAGTACCACGCGCACAGTTGGATCCTTCGACGGAAAGTCAAGGTACAGGTGGCGTAGAGTTGCGCCGATGTTTGGTAGTGTGATAGAACGAGTATTGATGAATAACTGTGGAAGGGTAGGTGAGTATATGCGTGCAAATGAGGTGACAAAAGATCTACCTTAATCAATTCTTCGACCACAGACCTACCACAAGCATCAGAGAAGCGTGTAACGTGGTAAAAGGAAATTGACATACGAAAGGGAGAACCTCAAGAGACCCTCTTTGTCAAGGATCTTCAACGCTTCGTATGCGGCTTCATTCGTCTTTGCTTCCATGCAGATCTCTCCTGCAACAGTGCGACTCAAGAACATGCTGGACGATGAGGTGTAAACGACTCAAGCGATCACGTAAAAGAAAGAGTGGACATACTGTCGGTCGAGACGAGTCAACTCCCGAACGTTTACTACTATTTCGTTGCAACGGCCGTCCGAGGTGATGACCGGTTTCTCAAACATCTTGCGGAACACGAAGTCACGATACTGAGTTGCAGATTCAAGTGTTAGCGTCAGCACGGTTACGAAGCAGAACGTGGACTTGCCTTGCGATCCATGTAGAAACCGTTCTTTCTTGCAAATGGAAGTAAACGAGGCTCAATGGCTAGAACCAGGGGAAACGAGGCCATCATAGGATCCTGACACAGAGTGAGGACTTGTGCGGAATTGAGAAGGATTTGGTCATACCTTATTAGAAAAAGGTATAAACTACACCCGGTTCCCTCAGCACGATCCCCAGCCTGGCACGAAGCTGACAACGTACCTCGTATTTCTCCACAATCTCTTTCATCGTTTCCCATTTTACCGTTCGTTGCCCCACAGGTACCCGACTGTCTTTCAGCAGACTGATGAACTTCGCACCGTCATCGTCGTTCTTTCCTGGCGGCACGTTCCCGTACCTTTCGCCCGCGAGCGCAAGGAGGTGGGTCACCACGGTGAAATCGAGTGACCGTACCCAAGGCGTCTTGATCCAAGGCAGCAAGGAGCGAAAATAGTGCTGAATTACACATTGGACGAGGTAGCGCGAGAGGTGGGCGTCAGAGTTTAGGAGAATCTGGGATCAGGGGGTTAACACGGACGACTGTTCACGAGAGCAGACATGGCCAGTAAAGGTGATTCGTCTAAACGACTTACATCTATAACTTCTTTATTCATGAGTTTGCCTCTGCCCAATGCCCAGTACAAAGCTTGCGTCTTGCCGTAGCGCATAATAAAATAGCTGGCCCGGCAATATGGATCCCGCGTGAAAGCATAAATGGATTTGTTGACCAGGCTGAAACTGGTAGGATCGTCGAGCTCATTAATGATGATTTGAAGAATTTCGTCTGCGTTGCGAATTATTGGGCGGCGAGGAGTGGTGTATGCGAGGCACAGAGAGGAAGGACCGGGAGTACGGCACGATAAGATGAGCGGAAAGTCCTCGATGGAAAGAGAGAAGCTCACCACACAGGCGGTCCATCGTGAAAGCCGTAGTCAGCGCCGGATGGAATGATCGTACGACGTTGAAGTCGATGAGCGGGGGGTGCTGGCGGACGTTGGCAACAGAGAGTAGGGGCGAATTCTTGACGCCCACAAGACCGATGAAGCGGTGGCCCAATATGGCAATCGGACCTCCAAATCGGTCACATTTAGACTTTTCTGGGTCACGGTGGCTGCTCCCTCTCAAACTCAAACACGACCACAACTTTGTTCACAACATTCGAGCATGTTTCTATGTCGTGAATGTACGCTACACAACCCAACGACGACGAGCAAGCCTCACATTTGACCTGTAAAGTACCCTCGCCAAATCTGCCACGGCAACCTCCATGTCCGAAGCTGTAACGACGGGTGGAAAGCATCAAAGTTAACTTTCTCGAGGCGCTCCAGGAATTGCCCGGTCGGAATCTATAAGTCGTTCACGAAACGTACAACGTCAGTCAGAGAGACGAGCGGATTGTTCGGAACAGCTGGCCGACGTACCGCAGACAAAAATACCGGTCTTGCTCTCTCGGGCACTTTGCCACCGTACTCTTTGAACGTCTCTCGGGCCGTCATCAAGTGGTCGTTTGCCAGGGTCGCAAACTCAAAGACTGCTTCATCGATCCCTTTCGCTCCTCCACCCTTCCTAAAAACTTCTTCTTGACTGACCCCGTGCCGTGCAGTTATTTCTGCTGGAATGACCATCCTTCCCTTCGAGGCATGATATGGGAGTGCGCGCAGCAGCGTGGCGATCGTTTGGGACACGCCAAGGTGGGAAGCAGCGTGTGACAGAACGTCGGAGGATGACAGCGAGAGAAGGGAAAGTTGCAGATACAGAAACGTGGAAGATGTAGACTCCGCATGGGTCAAAAGGGAATCCGTTGTAAGATGCGTCGGACTGTGTAGTTCAGCGTCCTTAGGGAGGCATGTTAGTCACGGGTCGCAAAAGAAAACTCTAAAGCATATTCACTCTGGCATTGACGATCCTTTTTAGGTGATATGAAGGGAGCTTTTCGTTCGCGTAGGCTTCATACAGTGCGAGAGCAATTGGATGCCTCGGCGGACTGCCCTGCGGCAACGGCTTCGGTGAGTAACATATGCATAACGCTGGATCTTTGACCAACGCACATCAGCGATGCCTTTCAATGCATCGTTCCAGAATTGCATCCTCATCTTGCCTATCATGGTATTTGAAACGGACTCTTGCACAATTGCTACCTCAATCTGGCAACAGCTCAGCTAATTGAATCTGTTCAATACGTGTAGGACGGGCTTTACTCACGTGGAACGCCCTCAAAGCGTAATACGCGTTTTGAAGCTGGCGGGGATAAAACTGCGAGGTCAAGAATGCTTCATAGTCCCGCTTCCGAACGAGATCTTTGCAGTAGCCATTGGGGTCATTCAGACCACTCTCCAGGCCGGATGCCGACGACATGGCGCGCGCCCGGGGGGGCCACCATCGTGTACACGGTGTCGAACGAGCGATACTGCAGCGCAACATAACGATGAAATTATGACGAGATAGAGTGCATGGAGCCTGAGGACGTTGCAGATAGGTGGCACGACCGATGTGGTTGGGAGGAAAGAGTGACGCAACACTAGCGCTCGTGTGCTCTCTCAGATGTAACCGACGGCTACCGACGGTGGCCTTACTTCTTCACCACCACCCTCCGTGCAATTCCCTTCAGCTATTGAGTACTACTTTGCGCATTATATGCATCGGTAAAAGTCGTATTCGATGGTTGCAACTTATTCCGGGCTGCAGAGGGAGGTCATGGCTTTGTATCGTCGGTGAGTCCTGGCGTTCTCGCTTTCGGTGCGATGTTCTCATTCAGTTCTCGTCCAGTGCTTTACGCATGGTCCGTACAAAACCTGAGACGACTCGAACCAAGTTCCTGACCTTCGTACGGTACTCTTTCAAGACACAAGCCACGTCAATCACGCCCAGACAAGTTTCAGCCATCGAACATTTACTTCGAAAGGGACGACGTCAATTAGAGATGTACGAGGACCCGAAAGTGCGGGATTGTTGGGTTAGCAAGGAAATGCGAGAATGGGATGAGGGGGACCGTCGCAGAGCAGTCAATGCACAATAAAGCAACTATAATGTAAAGTGTATCTACCCTCTCCAACGACGAGTACCGCTTCACGCTCTGTTAGATGAGCACCAGCACCCCGCTCTACGATCGCTTTTCCGAGGCTTCGTTCAAGACCTCTACTGTCTCAAACAGCCCTGCAGCAGCCAAGTTTGCGGCGTTATCCTTCGACCCTTTCGGTGCTGCCTTCCGCGGTGCAATGACCTTCGGTACCTCCTCCACCACGGGCTCCTCAACTTCTCCCAACAGAACGGCACGCTTCTGTGCGAAGATCTCCACTGCACGCTCATACGCAATTCGTCTCTCGTTGACCACATATTTGATACGTGCCATGGACTTCCGGACCTGTAGCATACATATAGATTAGAGGAGAGATCAGGAAGACAAAACATTGTCACGTACTCTGTGTGCTTTTGGTGTATTCGAAGTTCGGTTCGGGCTGACTTGAAGTCGACGGCCCTCCTCCCTCTGAGTTGCTAGAAGGTTGCGCTCCCTAAGGAGTACATACCACAAAGTATGCAAATCCTTGAAACTTTTCCTCCGTAGCTCTGCAGCCGTCCAAGAACGACCTGTCGAAACCTTCCAATCAAACCCCATCCATAAAACGACGAAACCGGATTTGCTCACCGCTTGACTTTGTAGTCATGTCGTACGGCTCCAGCGTGTCATACTTCACCACACCATCCTCCTCGCGCTGTCGGAAAAACCCATACAAGCCATGCTTCGGGTCGACTGGGATGTTCAACTGTGGTCGCTGCTGCCCGTTTACTGGACTGCTGGGAGACAGCTTAGAGGTGACAGGTACGATAGAGGCGAAGGATCGTGTGTAGGAAGAGCGTGTCACTGCGACTGAGCGCGTGCAGCTCGACAACGCACCACGAAGTTGGGACGTCGAGGGAATCATTTCCTGCGCAAACGGCGACCACTAAGGACGAGAGTGAAGGAGTGGAAATGGAGCCTCAGTGAACTGTATAACTCTACTCCCAAAGCTATCGACGAGGGCGGGCGCTCGCTTTCTTGGATTCCCACGGGTCACGAAATTAAGGCTGGGTAAGAGTCTGCGCTACTGAACGTTGAACATCACTCCCAAACGCAAGTTTGTTCATTCCTAGCATTCTCCTCAGAAAGACCAAAAACTATCGACGTCACTTTAGTTGCGTCCCGAGCTCTCCTCCTCCACTTTCCCTCCGGCACGCTTGACCGATGGTGGTGCGTTTGGTTCAGAACTCGAGCCGTCATCTTCCGAGTCTGTCATATAATAGAACTCGTAGAGTTCCGGGGGATAGTTCACGAAGCGGACTTGGACGCGTGTATCACGCTGGTCGTAAGCGTTCGTCCGGGAGGGTCCGTTGCAGATAGACGTGCGAGACGAGGTCGCCTTTGAATAGTTCTGTGCAATAAGTTATGCGACAAGCATCAACAACAAATTCGTTCGGAAGAACACGGTACGCACCCTACACGTCTCCTTCCAAGGACGCAAGGAAGGAAGCCTCGGAGGCAGAGGGCGGCTGTACTTGTCCAGCGGAGAAGCAGGCTGCGGGATATGTTTGTATTTCTTGGGCGTTCTGGGCGTAGGGAATGGTTGGGCAGGCATGTTTATGAAGTCGAACGAGTGTGTGTAGAGAGCGTGGTAATGGCGAGGCTATGTGGCGTAGGTGTCGTGAATGTCGTGAAGGAAGAAAAGATGCAGGTCACAAAAATCGCTGAGAGATACTTACCGTCCTGCCTGAGGCTGACAGTCAAAATTGGTTCAGTTCAAAATACCTCATGTGTCGGAGTCGTGTCACAGGTCTGGTCGAACGAACCGCGGTGCAGACAGTTCTAACAGCTGGTCCAGATCAAAATGAGCTCTCCAAGCAAAAAACTGAGTGCAAGTAAAACGTCAGATACAAACACTGAAGCAAATGAACAGATCATGGCGTACCTTACACCACCGAGAAATGCAAGGGACTCACAAATCACGCAGACTTCCAAGCAAGGAAATAGTATATTATACCTGGTGTACAAGCTCAATAGAACAGACATAGAATAGACCCAAGCATACAGCAAACGCAAAAGTCTCGATTACTCGATGACCTCATCATCGTCACTCTCCTCTTCAGAGTCGTTCCTAGCCCGTTCACGTCGTGCGGCCTCCCTTGCCTGCTTAGCCAGGGCCTTGTTTGGCTGCAGGCACGCCCGGGTGAGCATCTGCTTGCAGCCAGACGCGGGACAAGTGACCATTTGCTTCTGGCCAAGGTACTCCATGATTGACTTGGCGGAAAATGAGTGGTCGCACAGAGTTCTGTGTGGATATAGAGTGAGATGACAGTTCACGGATGGAGAAGACATGAACGTACGACGTAAGGGGATCCTCGAGGATCGTCAATGAGAGTGGACACCTGTAATCCTGAGTGACACCGCCGATCTCAACGTCGTCGTCGTCGTCACTGACGTCTCCGCTCTCTGAATGCGTTGGTTCAGTGGATATGGAGCACATGAATAGTTGAGAGACCGACCTCGAGATATAAGATCTGTGACGGGTGGCATCGCATCGCCAGGATGTTGCACCTCCTGTACAGAATGTCAGAGACTGAGTCGTCCATTCGGTGATACAGACTTACGAAAATAGCTTGACGGAACTTCCGATATTCTTCGCTTTTAGCGTACTTCTGTCGAGATGTCTTCGTTTTGTATGCAGAGTGTTTCTTGTCCACGCCAGATTGATACTCGTCGGTGACATTGGCCTGAATGCTTGGAAGTGAGACGTGAAATACAAGGGTTGCACCGTATTATTACGTACCACGGCTTCTTCTCGAGCTACTCGTTGCAATATGTCCGAGAGGGTATCTTCGTGAAGTTTCAGCTCGACTTCCGTATCGAGGAGCTGTCTCATAACGTTGTCTATATCAAGGATCGCCTAGCCGCACACATTAAGGATTTTGTGCTGGAATATGAGCACGCATTCTTCTCACCTTCTCGCCTTTGTCGCCCTGAGCAAACTCGGAAACACTCGAGCCAACATCGTTCATAAGCCCAAAGAACGACGAATGGACCTGTTCCCTCATGATACGCCAATCGTTCGCCACACCTGCAAGCTTGTCTCGTTCGAATTTGTCAAGCGGCTGATCCTTGAAGTTCGCAATGATGTCCTTGGCATCTTCTTCTTCTTCCTCTGGCTGCTGTGCAGGAGCTGCTGCCGCTTTCTTGGCCTTCCTGCGACTCGGTGGTAGTGGTGCTGCTTGGACGACGTCGGCTTCATCCGCGTCGGCGACGTCCTCGACCCCTGCGTCCTGGTCGGCTCCATCCTCTTCTATAGCATCGGAGGACGGTTCTCTGCGTCTACGGCGGCGAGCAGGAGGCATGGTTGTAGTTTTGTGGAGACGATGGGAGACGCGTTGAGACAATTACGAAGACGCGAAGGGCGCGTTTGAGGGGTCATTTAGGGCAGGTCATAGCGTGAAAATATGTGACGCCCGTGACAACACACCGAGAAAGCCTGTCACGCCCAGTCAGACCGTCTCCTGCTCATTCCGCTACTCTAACTTTCAGGATGCTGTCTGCTCTCCGAGGCCTGGCTCGAATATCGTCGCGACCATGGACATCCTCTTCCCTCCTCACCGCCCCAGCATCTAACCGCAGCACATCCTCCGCCCTGCCCCAATTCCGCTCCTTCCACGCCTCCCTCCCAGCCAACGGCACGCTCAACCAAGCGACCCGACGCCACCCACGTCCCCAAGCCCCCGCGCGCGCGTTCCCCTCTACTCGAGAGCCGGCCGCAGCTGAAGGGCGTGGTGAGCTCCGTGTTCATCATGAAGCCCAAGAAGCCCAACTCGGCGAAACGCAAAGTCGCGCGGGTGAAGCTCACGACGGGCAAGTTCGTGCATGCGTACATCCCAGGCGAGGGGCATAATTTGCAGGAGCATAGTGTGGTTATGGTGAGAGGCGGGCGTACCCAGGATTTGCCTGGTGTGAGGTGAGTTGTTGTTGCGTTGCAGCTGTGTCGTGTGCAAGGGTGTTTTGTTAATGCGTGGGGTTTGCCAGGGTTAAACTCGTCAGAGGTGTGCTGGACTTTGGTGGTGTGCCAAATCGTCGGGTTGCTCGGAGTAAATATGGAGGTACGTCTAGCAGCCCCGTCATCCGAATCACAGCACTCAATAAGTCCTTACAGCGAAAAAGCCAAAGCAGTAGTGCTGGGTCCGAGGTCGTATACTGCCTACTGTCCTACTTTAAACTCCCCCATTATATTGCATCTTTCAGCGAAATGCAGTCCTGTTAAAGCTGTGAAGGAACTAAGGGTATCACAAATGAGTTACATGACATATGCATATGTGGAGCACCTAACAGACCCGCGAATGAATGAAGTAGAATCCCAAATGGTCCGTGACAAGCCGTCCACCATCCATGCTATAAGAACCAGCTCAAGTGCTCAAAAGCACACCAGCCTCCCTAACCTTCTCCTCTCTCTCCTTTGCCAACCGCACCGTCTTATCAATCTCCGCATTGATAGCCCACACCCACGCGTCCCGCTCCAGCTTGCTCCTCGTCCTGTACACGTTCAACTTCCGTTTCGCCGACAACGCAGGGACGTCCATCTTCCCAGGCGATGTCGTGTCGTTTGCTTGCGCAGCGGCGAGAGTCTGGTCTAACGCTGCGGTGTTGCCGCGGTACCACAATACGAAGAGCGTGTCATCTTCGCACTCGTCGGATTCGAGGCCATCTTGGTACCGCCGGGCGAGTGGGGGGCTGTCCGGGTCGAATTGACCGTCGGGCAGGTGCTGGGCGGCGAGGTAGCCTGAACAGGCGTATGCGTCGAGAAGGTGGATCGTCTTGTAGCGTCGCTGCAATGCCGAGGTGCGGGATATGCGGTACTGGACGATATGCCCGGACACCAGAACGAAGAAGACGTGTCTGGTGGCGAATCAGTGTATGCAACTTTGGAGGAAGAATTTGTAGTGCTCACTTGTACATTCCCCTCAGACCTTTGCGTCCGAACAACCTGCCACTCTTCAAGATGGCGCGACAGCTGTCAAGGACACACCAGTTGTAAAACGAACTCAGTTCCGGCAGTGCAGCTTCTGGGTCCGGAGGTTGGTCTGGCGGAGCATCAGGTAGATCTCGACGTTTGTGCGGTGTCAACCGAGGCCTGCCCGCGACGTGATGCGACAAGTCCATCTCCTGCTTCGCCTCGAATTGGTGGTGTTTGCGCCAGTATGAGACGAGCTGACGGAGTCGCGTGATCCATTCCAACGCGTCCTTGCAAGAATGTGTCTGCAACTCAGTCTCGTCAGAACAAATCCTTACGTTCAGACCGCGAACACATAACACTCACCTCGAACCTGATCACCCGCCCCGAAACCAACAACAGCTCAAACGACCGCCTCACCCTCAACCTAATCTTATCCCCAATCACAGCCAAACCCTCCTCCCCGCCCTGATCCATCTCATCCTCATCTGTCCGTTCCACGTGGTCCCAAAACTCCGCACTGTCCTCCCAATGCGAATCCCGCGCCGCATCAGCCCCGATATGCTCCGTATGCACCGGCACCTGTTGGAACGCCCGCCTCACGGTAAGTATATTTCGGAGGTCTGACACGCCCGTGGCGTGCAGGACCTGCATCTCCCCGCGTTGCACCTCCGATGCGTGGAGCGACGCGGCGTCTTTCGCCTCGGAGGGGAGGCCCGGCGGGAGGGGCGGGTGCGCGTTCGCGGGGGTGAGGGAGAAGAGGTAGCCGTCATGTGTGGCGAGGTACACCGAATGTTTGAGCTGGGTGCTTGGGCGGACGCGTTCGGCGAAGCCTTCGATGGAGAGAGGTTCGTCGAGTCGCGTGCCGTCTTTGAGGTGTAGACGGGTTGGGACGTGTTGTTTTAGCCGGAGTTCGAGGTGCGCTGGTTTGTGGCCCTGGAAGGCAACGTCAGATACAGAAGGCAATTCGTATGGTGAATAATGTACCTGCTTCAAGGCTAGCCCGCATAGCACAGCCCACTCTCGCGCATGACCCTCTACATCGTCGGTCTGCCACACCCAATCCAACACAGTATCAATCCTCCACGCCAGCTCCAACTTCGCGCCCTCCAGAGCACGCTGCACATATATATCACGCTCCTGGGTCTTGCGAAGTGCTCGTCGACATAGAGCGAGTACGTTGGAGCGCGAGAAGATGGTGTATGCGCCGTTGATGTCCTCCTCAATCCCAGTGGGTATATCGATGTTCATGCGGGTATTGAGTGCGGGCAGCTTGATTTCGATGGAAGCTGGAAGGGTGCCTCCCATATGACGCCTTTAACAAGTATTAATTAACATGTTACAGCCAGTAGCAGGCAAGGCAATGCTCACCATAGATGCCAAACCCAGTCGGCAGCCCTCGTACGGCTCTTGTGCTTGAAAATGAAGATATTGGTCCCTTTCTTAGTTCCGTACAGTAGAGCGCGGCCCTTTGATCGAGTTCGAATCGGGGTTGGCGGACATGTCACGCAGAATGTCAGATCCGTGAAAGAGTAGACGGAGAGACGCGTCGTTGGCTCCAGAGGAATCATGAACGTCAGGTGCTTGTGACCCGTGAACCATTCCTTTCCTGGTGTAGCCTGCACGATGTCCAGCTATCAGTAAATGAACACAGTTATTCTGAAGACGAACGTACATGATCACGGTAGAGCTCTAACCTGTCCTTACGCCAAGCGACAATATATTCAAGCCAGTTATCGCTCTGAATGTGTGGATCAACTCTGTCTTGCGCCTCGTCAAAGTCTACTCCTACACTTGCAGCATTTGTGTACGATACACGGACAAGCATGCGATCTGGCAGATATTGAGTATTCAGCGTTCATGCTTCTGCAGGACAGTCGCACCTCTCATGATCACGTCTCCCCACTTGGTCTTATCGTCCCTGTTGGATTGCTCAACAGCTCCTGCGCTGGAATCTTCTATCTCGGATCCCGTTCTCGCCAATACCTCCCCCACAGGTGCCGGTGGTTCTTCAGAAACGATAGGAGCAGAATCGACGTAGTGGACAGCCCGTCCTTTCCCCCTGCTGGCCGCAGCGGACATGATGAGGTTGCTATCACTAGTTCCTGTGGCACGTAGAGGGTTGAAGTCGGAGAAGGAGCGAGATATCACTTCGCTGTGTACGCGACCATCCGGGTCTTCCACGGTGATCCTAGGTGGAAGCAGAGCGGTCGATGAGTCTGCGCTGCTGGGTTGTGGCAGGCCATTATCACTGCTCGGTTCATGGTGAGGAACGGGAGATGGCAAGGACTTGTGATGTTGTTGTGCAAGGGTGGGGCGAGAGGATACGTAGGAACGCGAGCGCGCGGTCACAAACGTCGCGCCCGCTGTGGAAACGGGATTCACGCTTGAAGACGGAAACGCATCCACGATGTCGGCTTCGTCTTCTGCAGGCTTTGGAGCATGGCTGAGGATATCCACGCCCAAGAACACCCCGACGTCGAAGGACGTGCCTATCCACCGCTTCTTCGCAATCGATGCATTGTCCTTGTTCCCTCGCAGCTTGCCCCACTCGCTGTCCCTCCACTTCCTCAGCATCTCCTCAGAGACGTGTAGCTCTGCCGCGTCGCCCCAGTCCTCCTCGCGGCCGCCATGTCTCAGGAAGAACTGGAGCGCATGGGTCTTGATGGCGTTCTTGACGGTGGCATCTTCGTCGTCGTCGTCGTCCTGGGAGTGGATGCTCGAACTGGATCGGTGGAACCAGCCTTTGTTGGATGCCGGGTCGACGACATGGGAGACGACGGTTTCTGGGAGAGGCCCAATGAAACGCCTGCGATGTTTATGTGCATCATCGCGGTCGACATGGGATCCAGGCGTCACCGCTGCTGTCGATGTCGATGGAGGATTGGGCGTTGCTGTGAGAGACATTGTGGGATTACGAGCAACACATGGTGGACGAGAGGGGAAGAGCAGAGTGACCGTCTGCAGCCACAGTGATCGGTCCTGCTAAGATCGGCAATCAATGAGTGACCATTCACATGCTTGTCCATCGATCTCTCCCCATCGCTCGTTCGTCGCTACACCCGACCTCTCACCCATGGACGTCGTCATCCCCGCCCCCGACAAAATTAAAGTCACCAGCCACCGCCAATACCACACCCCCGACCCGCTCGACCCGCTCTCCACCGCGCCCTCCCCTCTCGACCAGTTCAGAGCATGGTTCACCGAAGCACAGGGCGCAGTCCTCGAGCCCGAGGCCATGTCCGTGTCCACCACTACCGCCGCCGGTGTCCCCTCATCCCGCTTTGTGCTCTTCAAGGAACTCGACGGGCGCGGGTTCGTCTTCTACACGAACTACGACTCGCGGAAGTCGAGGGAGCTGCTCGAGAACCCGAGGGCTGCGTTGGCGTTCTACTGGAGGGAAGTGCATAGACAGATCAGGGTGGTGGGACGCGTCGAGAAAGTGAGCAAGGAACAGAGCGAGGAATACTTCAAGAGTAGACCACTGGGGAGCAGATTGGGTGCGTGGGCGAGCGAGCAGAGCACTGTCGTGGGTGAAGGCGAGGTGAAGGCGCGTCTGGACCAAGTACGGGAACGCTTTGGCGTCACGGACGAGGCCAAGGACGTCGTCGATGTACCTCTGCCCGAATTTTGGGGCGGCTGGAGAGTGGTTCCAGAGTACGTCGTATTTTTTATCATATCACCTTTGATACTAACATCGGAACGTATTAATAGTGAAGTAGAGTTCTGGTCTGGCCAGCCATCTCGTCTGCACGACCGTGTACGCTATCTACGCGTCGAAGGGTCATCCGAGAGTGCCCCGCAGTGGAAGATCGATAGGCTTTCTCCCTAATTTATTTTCTGAGTTGTATGTAGATGTGTAAGTCAAATGTATAATGTTGTACCAGCTGAAAGCCCTGAAGTGTCCCGAGTTTCGTTCTATCAGTGTCGTTCGAACATACGAAATCCCTTGCTCGTCAGAGCAAGGCTTACGCCTGCTTACACTCGCCCTGTCACGCAGCTTCGTCCGCAACTCCCCGACCTTCTCGACTGCCTCGCCCGCATGCTCCGGCAGCGTCGCCTCGATCTTGCGACTATCTTGCGCCGGCCAACTTTGGGCTCTGGCCGTTGAGTCTTCCCGCTGCTGCGCTACTTCACACAGGCAGACGCCTTACTTATCCAATCCGATTCCTCCCGACCTCCGACCATACAAATACCGACTATTCCCGCGCACCACTTATCGACTCTTACGGTGCTGTTTAGGTACTATTGTTCGTTCTGCTATATATATGGTCTTTACTCAACACACTTGAAATGATCTCAATATTCAATACTCAGTGCTTCGAAATACTTCCAAGTCCGCTGCACGAGTAAGGAGTGAGTAAGGTCAGGCCTGCCGTGGAACACGTCGCTTTCGAGTGAATCTAGGACACCTTACCTGCTGGTAGTCATGTCAGTCAAGCTTCGAGTCACGCTGATCGCGACAGGTAGGCACACACTTTACAGGTGGTTGTCTGAACCGGTTGAACGGAACATTAATACGTCTGTAATGATTAGCTCCCTGCAGTCAACTGAACCAGGAACACCCCCATAAACCATAAATACTACATGGCATCTACAACAACAACTACATATCAGACGTACAATAAACGAAATCCGTCCTACGAACAGAGGCGTGCCATTAAAACAGGAAGCGCGATTCTTAGCATAATCGAAAGCAATTGATACATCCCAAATTGACTCCTATCGTCACCCAAGCCTGCCCGGTGCCCGGTGCCACAGCCTACAGCCAACTCATCCAATTCGCATCATGTATCTCCGCGCCGAACTGGCCAGACGGG